>OX465118.1:10844784-10899211 GCA_949987565.1 Luidia sarsii
AAGGCACCGTTTACGGTCCGTCCCCAAAATCTGTGCATGTCTCCTATTAGCTGTGCATACACGTTATAATGTTATAGAATTACATGGATAGGTTGTCCTACTGCGGATCGCAGCGCACGACCAGGCAAGCATGCGAGCGAGCGAACCAACCGTGCAGCCACCGGTCTCCCGATCGGGAGTTCTATGTTAATCTGCCCCGACTCGTTTTCAGTGGTTCACATTTCTGACTTTGAGCAGTCGACCGGCTGGATTTCCAGCAATCGGTCACAGGTAGAGGGGATGTTGCTGTGGGGAAGTGAAGACCCATAATTGATCATCATAAATTATTAGAACAATCGACCTAGTTTCTTTGTTTTTGGGTGTGTGTTTTTTTTCTCTATTTCTTTACTCTGGGTTAATAAGCCCAGCTGTTGTGGGTCGGCCATGCGGGCTGCTGAGTCTCACGGCTGGGGTCATCTGAGCGAATCCGACCGTATGGGTGTAGAGGGGACAGCTGCGAATAATTGGGTGGGCAGGACAGAAGGTGAAGGGGAAGGACAAGAGAGATGGGGAGGGGGGGGGGGAAAGGGGGAAGGGGGGAGAGAGAGAGAGAGAGAGAGAGAGGGAGAGAGGGAGAGAGGGGAGATAGAGAGAGAGAGATAGAGAGAGAGAGAGAGAGGGGGAGGGAGAGAGAGGTAGGGAGAGAGAGGGGGAGGGAGGGACAGGGAGAGGAGAAGGGGAAAGAGAGATGGTGAGAGAGAGGTGGAGAGAGGTGAAGAAAGAGAGAGGAGGGAGGAAGAGAGAGGGAGAGAAAGAGATAGAAGGAGAGAGAGAGAGGAAGAGAGAGAGAGAGGGAGAGAGAGGGGGGAGGGAGGGACAAGGAGAGGAGAAGGAGAGAGAGAGATGGTGAGAGAGAGATGGAGAGAGAGGTGGAGAGAGAGGGGGAGGGAGAGAAGGGGAGAGGGAGGGAGAGAGAGGGAGAGGGAGGTAGAAGGAGGAAGGGGTGAGGGGGAGCGAGAAAGAGGGGAACAGAGAGAGAGAGGGGGAGAGAGGGGAAAGGGGTAGAGATAGAGGGAGAGAGCGAAGAATGGGGAAAGGGGCAGAGAGATAGGGAGGCAAGGCCAAAACCAGCCTAAATCACGCTAGAATAATACCTGCAATCCCATATCCCATAAATTCAGGCCATCCAACCTCTTTCTCCAAACTTGAAATGGCACGAGCTGATTGCCGTTTGGTTCACATTATCCGTGAATGAAACCACCGATACAGGTTGTAGCGGAGAGAGAAATCATAAAAAACACTGCTTCCAATTCCCAACACCTTGAACGTGCTGAGCGATATCCGGACCAAAATTTGCGCGCTGATATTGTGAAAATATCATCTAGGCCTATAGTGCTGTTTCGTATGGGTCTATAAGAATGCTCAGCACCTGGATTCTGCAGGTCAATATCGATCACAAAACTCCCAATATTATTTTGTTATGATCAAGTGTCAGACGAATGATTTTGTTTTTGCTCAACGTTTACTTTCCACGGTGGATTCGTCTTCACAACAGGCGCTCAAAAGTGAAGCGATTCCAAAAATATGAAACGGCGATGATGACTATCGAGTCCGTCCTATAATCCGCTACCGGGACAGTGACTCGGGTTCCCCGGGCACAAATCTGGACCAAGGGGGGAAACCCGCCGTGTAAACAGAGCTTTCCCCCGCCGGCGTGCACGCCCAAAGTGAGGGGTTTGTTTTCTCACGCTGGACCCGGCCGAAAAGTCTTGCATTCTGCCCCGCCGTTTGTTGCGCATTACGTGTACCGTGGCAATCCCCTCTCCCTTCCCCTTCCCTCCCACCCCTTCAAAAAAAAAAAGCATTACACCGAAGCGCGGGAGGCGTCATCAGCGATAAGGGATCGCGAAAACACAACACGGACAGACCGGGCGCGGCGGGCGCCGCGGCCGACCGATGAACGCGGCGCGAGGCCCCTTGAGCGAACGCTGTCCGGCCCGCTCCGCGGGCTCCATCGTCCCGCGGTCGGGGAGAGACAGAGAGGGAGAAACAAGAGTAGAATAAACAGAGGAAGAGAACTCAGGCCCGATCACCGCTATAAGACCAGCCGAAGCCTCCGTAAGCGTATCAATTAACAGCGTATCATTCCATGTTGATGCTAGCATCTCGATGGCTTTTAAGATGTTGAGTGCTTGACCGAGGGGCACGCGGTACAGGGGGAGGGAGGGAGGGAGGGAGGATGAGGGAGGGAGGAGGCGGGCGAGGAAGTGAAGAGGAGGAGGAGAGGAGGAGAGGAGGAGGAGGAGGAGGAGGAAGAGGACGCCATGGGTAAAGGGTGCCAACTAAACAACCCGCGATAATTACCACCGTACGGCCCCCCGGCTTTCCCCCTTTTTAGTTTCCCGTGTTTTTATTAGGCGGTCACCTCGAAGAGAAATACACCCCGTAGACATCTCATCTGTTCTCAAACACTCGCCCCTCCTCAACCCATCCCCCCTATGCCCCCTTTATTTCTCGTCGGCATACGTGTGTTTCCCTTTCTTTCGAGGGATGGAGAGAGAAGAGAGAGAGAGAGAGAGAGAGAGAGAGAGAGAGGTTGAAAGTGGATCACGTCGATTATAACACCGCTTTAGAATGTCAAGGGCCAGTGCAGCGATGGTGCTGTTCGTGCGGATGTGCGTCGGCGGGTAAAAGAGACTGGATCATGGCGACGGCTCGACTAGAGAGCCTGGGGTGGATTTCACAAAGCCTTACGACGCATCGTAACTCAACTTACGATGGATAACCCATCGTAAGTTGCGACAGGCCGTATGGTTTCTGTGCATCGCTTATTGTCTTACGATTGAACGTAAGTTACGATGTGTTTTGTGAAATCGACTGTAGGTCCGGTAATCGAAAGTAAATGGATGTTTCATTGCACGCCGATGAATCCACGGATTGAACCCATGATAGCGTCAACCTCTTCCAACAGATCTCTGCAACTAACCGCTACGACACGTATTGCAGAAATCCCCCTGATCCGAATGAGACTTCCCCAGATTCTACACCAGCTCCCGTTTGATGATTGTCCCGGCAAGAAGTTCCTATTCCGATAGTGTCGCCGGAAATGTATTCCGTTTTACGCGGACACACGCAGACCGTCTAAAGTTTTACCCTTTTGTGTGTGATTTCCAACGGAAAGAAGCTGCCTTATGTTTTGTACAGTGTAATTGAAAGACAACATCAGCCGATCTCATGACGATGACATTACATAGAGATCGTTGTCTACGCCATCTGTGCGCCCTGCGTGTCGTCACCTCGTCCATGCGCCCACAGCGATGCCACACCGCCTGCTGACTCGCTGGCCACAAGCTTTGAACAGCGCCCCCTATTGGATTCCGAAAGGACTCCCGTTGTGTCTGTGCAGCTCTGATCGCGGTGATTGTTTGTCTTTCTTTCCTCCACGCTACACGTTACATTAACGCTATTCAAGATCTGGTGTGTTTTATTTGGAAGCAGCCACCGTGAAGTGACAAGATGAACCTTTGCAGAATGTTTGAAAGAGAACCGACCCAGAGTAGATAGTAGATGTTTCATAGGGTCTGTGATGTAACATGGTTCCACTCTATTGAATGTATAGTGCAGTGGAGTTATGATCATACATGTAGGTTCAATGCAAATAATGTTGCGTTGACTTTGATGACTTAAGATAATATGTAAATTTGACGATTCGACTCTTCTTCTTCTTCGTCGTCTTCTTCTTCTTCGTCATCCTCTTTCTTCTTCCTTTTCTTCATCTTCTTATGTCTTCATCTTGTTTATTGCGTATTTACTTTTACGTATGTATATTCATATCAAATGAATTTGAAATAAGGTTTCCATTTGAAAAGTCAAAAAAGTCTTCTTCTTCTACTTCTACCTTTTCTTCTTGTTGTTGTTCTTGTTCTTGTTCTTCTTCTTCTTCTTTCGTCTTCTTCATGAAGCATACGGTGTGAAGTTTATTAGAACATAACTCTTGACTGGTGGCAAAACTGCTCTCATCTCACTTCAAATCAATTAAGGGGGCTTGATTCAGTGCCATTTAAATGTATAGCATGTGCAGAAAAAACACAAATAAACCGAAATAACAAAAATCCAGCACCCGTTACAGTAAAAAAAAAGAGAGAGAGAGAGTAATTCTCACGAGTGAGCACAAAGGCTTTGGTCAACACTCGGCCACGTGTCTTAATGAGGGATGAAGTTCACTGGGCTGGATTATACGTTCTCTCCCCCACTTTCCCTTTCTCTCCCTCTCCAACTCTCTCTCTCTCACCCTCTCTCCCTCACTCTCTCTCTCACTCTCACTCTCTCACTCTCACTCTCTCACTCTCACTCTCTCTGTCTCTTTTCGTTAATGAATTGCTTCCGGTGACCGAGCAAGTCCCCGCCCAGGTCGACTACAAACCGGCCAATTGTCGACCGGTGAGCCGTGCTGATTGACGGGCCGGAGGGAGGGAGGGAGACAGAGAGAGAGGAGCGAGGGTTGGGGGAAGAGAGGGAAGGCGAGGCCCACAGGATGGTGGTGGTGGTGGGGGGGGTCCTGCTCGGTGTATCGCTGACTGGTCCGCAGCGGTGATTAGCACGATATGGCGTTGACGATTGGCGTTGGATGATGTGTTGTTGGGGGTGGTGGTGGTGGTAGTTAGGGGGGTGGGGAGTAAGGCAATAATTACAAACGCTGCACGGGCCCGGCCCGACCCGTTCGCTGGTAGCACGCGAACGTATCGGGACTGCGTTGACGTGGAGAGGTTGATGGTGTGGGGGGGGGGGTGTTCAACAGAGATCGCCACTTTCACGAGGGGTTCACTGAACACAGAGCACGCACGGAACGTCAACAGTCACGCACCATCAGTGCCGTGACTCCCGCTTGGCCACCGCTTGGTCTGTCCTCCACTCCGCTCTAACCTCCCCCCAACGCCGGTAATCGCCCTGCCCAGTCCCTATTTATTTAATCAACAGCCTGGTGAGCCTATTGCCGTACTCGTATTTTGTTTCGGAGGAGGTACTTCTCTTAGCTCTCTCTCTCTCCACTCCACCCACCCACCCACCGTTCTCGACCGACCGTTCATCCCTCAACCTTCTCTTGGGCCGTCCATTTCGAGCGAACCGCCGGTGTATGTATCCACCTATTATACCGGCGTTGTCCCAGCGTTTTATTCCTCCACGCCCGCAGCTGCACAGCGCTGAGCGGAGCCACTCGCACTCGATCGCGCACGCCGGCGCACCGCACACACACACACCCCCACACACAAGCCAAGCCGAGGGTAATCCTGAAATCTGGCGGTCGGGGGGTGCTTTAGTCGCTTGAGCCCCACGGATTCCGCCGCACGACCGGCCTGGCTTAGCGCTGACTGAACGGCTCCGCTCTCGCCTCATCTCCGTGAGCTCTGATGCGGACGGACGTCAACTGACTCGGGCCTCCTCTGATCACCAGCCCACACCGAGGAAGAAGAAGAAGAAGAGGAGGAGTAGGAGGAGGAGGAGGAGGAGGAAGAAGATAACAAGTGGGGGGTTAAGCACTCTGCGTAGCCATCGATAAGGGGTGGAGACCGGTCCCCCCCCCCCCACACTCGGCTACTGATCCAGCTTAGCGAAACCTTCAGCTATAGATCGAGAAATAGCCACTAGAAACTCGGAGAGAGAAACCCCCCACCCTTAAAAAAAAAAAAAACTGCCGACACGCACAGACGCACGACACGAGAAGGAGCCCAACCTACCACCAATTCTCCCTCCCCCTCCTCTCCCCCCTCCCGTGTTCGGAGCCATGAACACCCTGAGCGAGCCCCTGACCACGCTGGAGGAGCTCGTGGGAGCGAGTCCCCGGCCCGGCTCCGTCGTCACTCTGTCGGCCATGTCGCCGGGAATCCACTGCAACGGAGCGGCCGCCACGTCGGGCAGGCACCACCATCACCACCACCACCACCGCCCCAGGAACGCCGATAACCGCAGCGGGGACGAATTCTCCTCCACGACCGACATAGGTACACCTCTATTTTGTTTCGTTGGCCGTTTTGTGTCTCTCATATTTGTTAGGGTATTAGTGTGGGTTTTTGTTTTCTCTGTCTCCACCTCTATCTCCCTGTGTTTCTGTTCATGTCTATATCTCTGTATGGATCTCTGTCTCTATCTCCCCCTATTCCTGTCCTGTCCCGTCTGTTCTCTTTCCCTCTGCCATTTTTCTCTCCCTTCATCTCTCTGTGTTTCTTTCCATGTATGTCCTTTTGTTTGTATGCCTCTTTCTCCCTCTGTCTCTGTTTCTCAATCTCTCTCTGTCTCTCTCTCTCCCTCTGTCTCTTTTTCTCAATGTCTCCCTGTCTCTCTGTCTCGGTCTCTCTGTCATTCTATCCCTATGTCTCTATGTCTCTATGTCTCTATATGTCACTATGTCTCTGTCACTATGTCTCTGTCTCTATGTCTCTCTATGTCTCTCTATGTCTCCATGTCTATGTCTATATGTCTCTATGTCTCTATGCCTATATGTCTCTCTGTCTCTATGTTTATATGTCTCTGTGACTTTAATGTGTGTCTCGCTGTATTTCTTAATTTCTATTATTTTCTATCTCCCTTTCTATGTGTCTCTCTCCATGTCCCTCTCTGTCTCTTCCTCCCTATCCCCATATCTCATCCCTAAGTCTCTTCCCCTCGCCCACCCCCTCCAGTTCCATTCCTTCCCCCTTCTGATCCTTCGCCACCTATACTGTCGCACACCACCCACAATATCACCCGTGCTCCGAAGTTGTGTCTAACGCAAAGCTGCCACCGTGTCGCTGGCGGTGGTTGCAGCTCCTGTGAGCCGGTTGTTGACCACAAAGTACCGTACGGTAGGGGTTCGTTTCGCGGACTTTCCATCACTCTCTCCTCTCCCGAACCTAGGCCATGCATCTGTCTTTTCGAGTAATTAGAGCTTGGATGATGCTTGGTGGTCAACCGGTCTCTCTCCTCTTCGTCGACCACTGGCACGAGCCGTACTCTCTCCACGCACCGGGGCGGGGCGGTCCTCGCCTACCGTGGATCGGCGCTCCCTCCCCCATCCCCTCCCCTCCTGGCACCGCCACCTCCGCGGCGGTGCTCTTTAACCACCCTCGCCGAAGTTGGCGTTGTTGTCGTTGTTCGAATGGGCGGCAGTCAACCGTGTGCCAGTGCACCGTGCTCACGACCAGCGGGGATTGTTTTTTTTTTGGGGGGGGGGGGAATCACGACGAGTATTCGATAAAAAGCAAACGAAAATGTGTTCGTGCTACTGTTTACTTCATTTATTTCAAACATAAGCAATGGCATTTAGGCCGAACGGAACGGAACAGAACAGAGCAAAACAGAGCAGAACAGAACAGAACAGAACAGAGTAAATCAACCCGTTCTCCTCCGTTTATCTATCTCAGTGTACATGTACATGTACGTGCCGGGTTGTTATGTAGTTGAGGTATACACCGGGGTCCGTTAGCGTCGAAATTGACTCTCGAAAAGTTTTGTTCATGCCCATTGTATTGCATGTGTCATCATACAGCTCACTGTGCCTTACACAAAATGTCAAACGCTACCAAACGTCGGTCCAAATGTTCGTCCTTGAAACGATCGGATGGTATCCTTCCCGGTATAGTTTATAGTGGGCAGTTCAGGCACGGGCATCATGGGGAGATGTAAGCACAGCCGAAGGATAGTGCGCGCTCATGAAATTGAGACAAACAAGTTGGGAAAAGTGCGCGGGCCAGCTACCGCTTGCATTTGGCGAAGATGTGTAAGTTGCTGCCCAGTATCAGATATCACACGCCTCTTCTCCTCAGCCGCCCAGCTTAGTCTTCGAGCGTGATAATTAGCTTGTTAACGTTGATCAGTTGAGAAAGGCAAGGCTATTCTTGCGCATCTTCGGCATTGTGGCGGGGCGGTATATACACACATGCCGATAATCGTGTCGACCTTGGGAGCGGGGTGGCTCACGTCGAGCTAGCGCTGCGGTGCATGCAGTGTGTACAGCCGCTGCCACAGCGTTAGGACACTCTCCGTCTTTCGGCTCTTCGTCCGAGCGTGTTATCTATCCACTCTCATGCGATACTTCGGAGGGATAATGTCGATACGACCTTGAGGGCGGGTTACAATCTGAATTTCGTGCAGTGCCCATCGGTGACCTTCTTAATAGATACAATAATGTTGATGGTTGTACGTGTCACGGCATATCACTTTTGTCATAAAGCAAACGGTCTTAAAACAAAAGCCTTAGCGGGGAAACGTAGGGTTGGGTCAGTTTGTACGGCGTTTCGGCAGAAACAAAAAGGAATCTGAATTGAGACTAATGTTCAGTCCAATCTATCGCGTTACAGCCACGGTACACATCGGTTTCTCCGTTTTAAAGGCACTATACAACATTGGTAAAGGTCAAAAGATTGCCACAGTTTGTGTGTTAAACCATTAAACATTCCAAAACAGCAATCCTGCGAAAGTTTTGGCTCAAAATGGTGATCTGAGAAAGCAGTAAAAAAAATAAAAAAACGTCACGGTTTTTGCACCATTCTGTAGTGTAAGAAATAGTTTACTTGCAAGTAATAAACTATTTGTCGATGTTTGTGTGAAGATTTCTAGGGAAGTACAGCATCCCAGATTGTAAGATTTCAGCATGAGGATTCTATCATGACCATCTACAAGCTGTGTAAATTAGAATGAGATCTGTGGACATTGGATGTTTTCCGATCTTCCCAATGTTGTATTAGGCCTTTGAGACCGTTGTTGTGTAAATTGCCCGCAATCTGAAGATGCTTAAACGGCCGGAGGTTCGTGCAGGTCCCACAACGCTGAGACGAGGGGGGTGGGGAGTTAACGTGCAGGAAATGCTTGCATATATATACAGGAACGTCGTTGAGGAAACTATGGGGCATTTTGTTTAAACCGACGAGGAAGAATAATGATGCCTATTGTCTTTTTTTGTGTGTGGGCTGCGAGGTGTGCATATAGGAAGCGTATAGGTATGCGTGTTCACGAGAGGGGTTTAAATCTTAAACCAGGAAATGAAGTCGCGCTGACGATTAGAAAGAATGATAATAAGAAGAAGAAGAAGCAAGTAAACAAACAGTCGACTGGCAGAAAGACATCTCTCTCGAAGCCGTGAATGTTTTGGATGGTTTTTGGTACGCCTCGGGTGACGATAAGTCGCACGGTGTTACGGTCGTTCACCGGAAACATTGGGAGAGACGGTCAACAAAGCACGTCACGGGCTAATCCCAAGGCAGGGGAGATGGCCGTCCGTATTAACCTCTGACCCCTCACACTTGGGCGGAGTTGGTCGTACATCAAACCCCCTTTTCCTCACCCTGGGTAGAATCAAAACAAAAACAAATAAGAACAAAAGACAAAGCAAACAAAAACGAAAACAAAAACAAAACAATCGACGAGGGCGAAAATGGCTGGAAAAGATCAGCGCGGGAGTTTCGCTACTAATTTGAAATGCATGGTGACTCGAAATCGATGGCCAGTTTAGGAGGGCATGTTTCGGCGGTAAGAGTGAATCGATACGGTGAATAGCGTAATGAAATATCCAGCATTATGTTGTGTTACGGTGGTCTTGATGATCAATAGGCAAGCACCCACCCCCATGCGTTGGAGGCCTCTGCGCTTGGTGAAATGAGACGATGAGTCGAGGCCTGCATGTATAGCTATCGCGTTTATATACAGTCACACAGTGACCCGCCATTCTCTGCGAAAGGAAGTCTTCAGATTTCTTTTTTGTTTTTCCTGCCGCAATGCCGCACAAACTGACCGAACCCTTTCTTCAAAAGCATGTGTATGTGTCAGTGAATACCAGTTAAGCTATGTTTTGGGTCGGAACTGCTCAGTTTTGCGAATCATTCGCCCGAAGAGCGAGTACCGTACGTCCTGACCGGAATTTTAGTCAACATAGTAGTGCCCAATGGTTCAAGAGAGTTCCAATTTCAATGGCCATACCGTATTGAATGAATGTATGTATATTCAGGCATCCTCAAACGTATAGACCGCTATGGTAGCATTCACGAAGTCGCATTTAGTGTCGCTGTAAACACGTTGTCCAGTAGGTCTATACCTAAACTAAATGACAGCGCTTGTTTGTTTTGTTTTGTTTTGTAAACGGAATATCGTCTCATGACATGATTGGTCGAAAACAAAACACAACTGCCGGATTGATTTGCGGTTAAAACTCATTCGCCAACTCCAGCACCTCTTTGACAAAACCGGGCCCAAGTAGGCCTATTCGGCCAAAAAGATCGTCTCTCTCTGCACTTCCTTTACCCGACGTTTTTCCTCGGCGTGGTGTTGCCAAATCTTGAAATGGTAACTCTGACGCATGCTTCGGCTGTTCGTTCGGCTAACCTTGTAGTTGCTTTGCGCGGGTACCTGTTGCGCGTCATCGCGGGTAACCCGGCAGAAAGGCATAGGTGCGTTCGGATGCTTACATCACTGTGTAAGCCCCTCTGCTGAGAACCAATTCCGTCTGATCTGTTTGATGACTTTTTACATTTAGTGTTTACTTCATCGTGACGTAATAATTGTTTCAACGCGAAATGTGGAAAGGATTTAAGCACGTACACCATGTAAAAATATCTTGAAAGTTAGAGGGCCTGACGTTTCGATCCTAGCAGGAAAGAGAATGGTCCTGTAGGATCGAAACGTCAGGCCCTCTAACTTTTGAGATTTTTGTATTGCAGGTCATTTTAGTCAGTGATGAGCAGTTCAGTTTTTGTATTAACTTCACACAAAATGATGAGTATTTTGTTCATAATTGACCTTAGTGATTTTATTTTTCCCTTATGTCCTCATGCAAGGCAACCGAAATATCGTGTGTCCCTCCTCCCAGGACCGATACATTAAGATCCGTCCGAAAAAATTATCGCTGCATGCTGTTTTCATAATTCAATCTGTAAAAAAAAAAAAAAAATAAGCAGTCGACGCAACAGCCTCTTGAGTCTGCGGGCTTAGGCGTTAAAGCGCGTGCCTACCGGACGATTTCAGCTCGACAACCGTGAGCTAATGCCAAGTCGTAATTCACCCTTTCCCGAGGGACGGCACTTTCGTTACATCTTAAAGCATAGAGACGATGAAGCGGGAATTTACCCAACGAATCACGCAAACAATTTGCACAAGCTTAAACCAAGCGCACACACGCACGTGATTATTCCAGGGATTTATCCGATTTCTTTTTTTTGATTTTTTTTTTTTATAAATGTAATGTTCTTCTTTCTCGGTTCTTTGAGGACGACGAGATTTGAACTCTCGTTGGCACTCCCATGCAGCGCGCATTGTAGCGACGGATCGCACGGTGCCAGTGCTATTTGAATATGAATGATACGGGAGAACGAGGAAGCGCCGCGTCCCTATGGACGCGGAGTAATTGCTTTTGGCGGACCCCGAGCCTGTCTACGATACAAATATAATCCGCTTACCTTCGGGTTAAGGAGGCCACTGTTTGTCTTATTTCTTTCGTCTCTTTCTCACAGTTTCCTTAATCATCTTCTTCTTCTTTTTCTTCGTCTTCTTCTGCTCCTTCTCCTTCTCATTATCATTCTGAGTTATTTTCATTCTTCTCTTTCTCACAGTTTTCTCATCATCATCTTCTTCTTTTTTCTCTTCTTCTTCTTCTTCTTCTTCATTTTTTTATTTAATTCATTACTTTTAATTCTTTATTTGTAGATATTGTTTATTTGGTTTGGTTTGTTTTTCTGTAATTTTTAAAGGAATGAAATAAAGTTTTCCTTTTGAAAAGTAAACAAAAAAGTCGTCTTCTTCTTCTTCTTTTTCATCTTCTTCTTCTTCTTTTTCATCTTCTTCTTCTTCCTCACCTCTGACATCAACGCCTTGCCAATCATAATGCCCTTTCCACTGAAGCTTTACAGATTGCAAAACAGCAGCAACAACGCCGGAAACAGAGACTATTATTAGGCATTCAGTATGTGAATTGTTAATGGCTTCATCCCTTTGCAGGTTATACAGATACTTTGTTTCTATTACGAAAACCACCCTTTATCTTCGTGTAGATTTGTTCTTTTTAATTCAGTCCGGTTCCATTACGGCACGAGAACCCCCTTCCCCCTCAACAAAAAACCGGAGAACGGTCCGAATTCGCCAGCCTCCCTCCTCTGACCTTGGGAGTCGAGGTTTCGATCGAGCGGACCAAAACAAAGTGCTGGTTGGATTTGGATTTGGGCGGGCTTTAGACCGCCTGGTTGTTTGACCCATGGCAGATACTCCCTCCTGTCTGGTGAAATGGACCATTTCTCCTCCTTTCTCTTCAACCCCTGTGGAAGGCAGGTCTGTCCTCACCTCAACCCCCCCCCCTCCTCCTCCTGCCCACCACCCGAGCACACAGAGTGTGCATCAAGACTCGCTGACATTTCTTCGGAATCCCTCTTGTTATTTTGCCGTCCATATGTTTTTTTCTGCCTTATTTTTGTTTGGGGGGGGAGGGAGGGGAGTGTGAGAAGTTCCCGGTTGTCTTGGGTAGCCTGTACTTCGCATAGCCTCGAGGGTTGTCATTAGTGTTGAGTGATTCAGTCCTGGGCCCAGCAACTTTAATATTAGATAGATTAATTCATTTGCGGGACGACTCCAAAGGTGGGCAGCAAGATGGCAGTCAGGAGCTTCTTCATAAGTTATTGATGTCGCTTGGGCCCATCTAATTAAGCTCGGAAGATAATTAGTTTACACGTAAGCAACCGCTAACTTATATATGGCGCGCCATCTCCAATATGTAACGTTGCTTTGCGCTTTTTGTTTTGTTTTTCACGTTCCCTCTGTTGCCTGCATGTATAGACAAACACATGACGAATGTGTCTACCAGCCTATGCTAATTTTTATATTTGCCGACTGCGAAATTTAAGCGTAACCAAAAGAAAGGAGGTGCCAAACTGAAACCGCTATAGGATGCCGGTCTTTATACGCGCGCAACAATTTCAACGTTCATCGCGACTCTGGCACCGCTCCTAATCTACGCTGTTAAACGGCGGCGGGCAGTTCTCGATAATCAACGTTCGACTGATGTTAATCAAAACATGTCAACTGGTGACATTATTGATCAATAAATACAGCTCGTGCAACGCGGGGCATTTGCTCGGCTCAAAATCGATCACAACCTCCCCGCATTTTATGACCGAAGGAGACTAGATTGTTGGGCAAACGGTTTTGTCACAGCAAAGTGTGTTTGCAGTAAAGGCCTGACTTGCAGTGGGCGAACTGACGTGTTTGCCTAAGCAAATCCGACTGAGTGGCCTGCGTATCCTCGGACGCAAGCGACACTTGTATAAAGAGACGGCGTTGTTTGCGCTCGTTTTGATGGAGTTGTGTTGTTAAGTCAAGGGTTAGAATCCCACCACCAGACCCACAATGTGATGCATGTGCTCCGGGAGTCACTCTGTGTAACAGGCAGAATGGATCATGAATAATGACCAGATTTCAACTGAATACGTGACACTATAGATGCTTAGCATCATTTGTTTGAAGTGGTCCGCGAACTGCGCATCCTCGCAGCGTGAAAGAACGCCGATCCGAGGCCGTGCTTGTAGCGATATTCCCGGTCCGGCTGAGCCGGCGTCGCACGCTGACTCTGACCTTCGACGCGTACTCCGTCGTCAGTGTCTTCCTCCCTTCCTCGGTCAGACCCCGTCATGTTTTTTTTTTGGCGTTTTGTGTTTCACAGCGCTCAGTATATAGCCATATAGCACCAATGCTCACCGAGATACCACCCGTGCCTTCCGGCACCGACCCTCGGAAATTCGAGTGAAAGTTTTTTGTTTAAGCCGACACACGCGCTGGTCACTCTGACTCAACTTTCACCCATTTAATGATTATTTTTTTATTGGCAATGCACTCTTCTATACGACAGTGTCGTCGCATCCCACTACCTGCATAATGAGTCATTGCTGTTTGAAGAGAATGCTCTCATTGAGTGTCAAGGCAGCTGGAAAGTAAGGCGAACCCTTGGGGTGATGGGGGTGGGGGTGATGGCGAGGGTGCTACAGTACTTTCAGGGTGAGTCGACGCGACGGTTACGCGAGGACCAGAGATTGGCACGAAAGGCAGCGGGGCCTGGAAGCCGAACTTGCCCCGTGCCATCTGCCGGCCGCGCACGGTGGCTAACGAGCCTCTTCCTCGGTGCCTATATACCTGGCAGCGACCCGACTGAGTAGATGGATTAACAAATGGGAGGGATTAGGGGACAGGGGGGATTAAGTGGCCTCTCGTATAGGAAATGCCACATACACAATGTCAGCTAAGGAGCAGTCCCACACACAGAACGGGGCCTTAGCTCACAGATCTGTAAAATACTGCCGGGGAGCGGAGAGCAGGGGTATACGTAGGACGTTTGCCCATGGAAGAAGGCGTGCTTTTCCTAACACACGATCTAGTCTTTCGAGAAAACACTGAGAGGTTAACTGACCCCTTATGATAAACCAATTGATGGTTACCAGGTTTAGGTCAAACTTTTGCCTGGTGGCGTACGGCAACTTGCGCCGCTCGGGACCCGTTAAAAAAGACCCGAGTTCGTTATAGCGCGGAGCTCCATGGTTATAGTATCCTCAATCTCAACTCTTTCTCCCTCCTTCAACTATCGCTACCCGTCGACGGAGAAAAGCGAGAGAGCGAGAGAGAGAACGAGAGACAGAGGGAGAGAGAGAGAGAGAATGAGAGAGGGGGACATAGAGAGACAGAGACAGAGAGGGATAGAGAGAGAGAGAGAAAGAGAGGTGGGAGAGAGAAGGAGAGAGAGAGGGGGGTATATAAAGAGAAATAGAGAGAGTGAGAGATAAAGAGAGATGGAGAGAGATGGAGAGAGAGAGAGAAAGAGAGGGAGAGAGAGAGAGAGAAAGAGAGAGAAAAGGATAGAGATGGAGAGAGAGAGGCATAATGAATGGCGAAAACTCGACATTTTGACTTGGCCGATCTTAAGGCAATCGATCGGCCAAGTTCGGTGCAAACCAACTTCTAGGTTCGGTCTACGTCGGTGGAGGATCGTGGCATATAATATTTGTTTTAATTAATATCCCGTTTCTGCTACGTGCCTATACGTGCGTGTATTTTGGCCCGACCTATCTCATCCGCACGTAAATCGCAAATCCTGAGCCCGGGTAATTGCTCCCAAATCCTCTCTAATTTACACCGGGGCTGTTCGGCCTGAAAAGCATGGAGAGGGGGAGAAAAGGAGAGAGGAAAGACTCGAAGGGTAATCCTCTGGTATAAGAACTCGGCTAAGCTATAGACAACACCCCTCGTTTTCCCCATTGCCCACATCACCACACGAGACCCCCCCCCCCTTAAAAAAAAAAAAAAAAAAAAAACCATCAACCCTTGTAGCGCGCTGCGCGTTCACGGAAGTCCGACTTTTCGGCTCCAGTTAGCGGAGCTGTCACGAGAGACGCACCGGGCAGGCAGCGGCTGTTGGCCGGCTTCGGCTTGTGGCTCCCGCGCCCTGACGTTATCGCGTCCCCGGAGTTTCCCCAATAAAGGCGAATTGAAACAACAAAAAGCCGGGACCTAGTTCGGAATGGGTGTATCTCCTTCGTTTCTAGACCGAGGAAGGCGCAATTTCTGATCGAACTTTCTTATCGAGGCCTGCAATCAGCTAAGCGTCCAGTCCAATTTGCTTCTTGCATTTTTAATACATCCCAATGATGTGTCCTATTAGTCCATGTATGCAGTTTTTAGAGAGGGAGGGAGAGAGAGGGGAGAGGGGGAGGTAGTAATTAAGAGTGAGGGGGATACAGAGAGGGTAGGGAGAAAGAGAAGGGAGAAGGGACATGTCAGAGACGGAGAGAGGGGGAGGAAGAGAGGGGAGGGACAGAGACATACAGACAGACAGCCCGCAATTGGCCCAAAATGAACACGGACCTCTATTCTCCCATTGTCAGTTCGCGTTTGCAGGATTTACCGTGTACACGAATGCGCCTCCCTCTCTGTCTCTGTCTCTGTCTCTCTCTCTCTCTCTCTGCCTCTCTTCCTCCCCAATAACCCCGGCTGCTATTCCGCAGCTCCAACAACCTACAGTCCTCATTGCGGGCCGAAACTAGTCGGGATGGATGAACCTTGACAATGGACGCCCGAGTTAGGGCAGTCCGGCATGACGACCGGCCCTTGAACGCCCATCAGATTAAAATGGTTTATTTAGGATAGGGTTGGGTTTTTTTGGGGGGAGCGAAACAATAAGGGAGATTTGCAATTGTTTCTTACCCGTCGCTCGGAAAGAATCTGTTCATGTCCCCCAAACCAGAAATTGACCGTCTGATGACGAGTAGAAGACCAAATATATACATCACATGCTGGTGCATGTTCTCGCACATTATGCATGCGTGCAGCACACGGATTCAGACCCCCCCCCCTACTCCTTCGACCGATCGGCCGCTAGCATACGCCACAGGGCCGAATGGCCGTTTTATGCAAATGCTATACAGAGCGATGCCAAATCGTCTCGTCGGCTGGCTCGTATTCGTTTACACTCACGAGAATATAAATTCATTGTATATATGTTTCCCCTTTTTTCCTTGTCTATTTTTTTAGGGGGGGCAGTCAGGTTTCTGTCCAGGATTCGTAACAAAAAAAAACCCACAACGAACCGTTGGCCTGTAGAAACCCTGAACGCCGTCAGAGAATGAGGAATCGTTGCAATATTCCTGCATAGTTATCTCGCCGTGCACAGTACCTCTCAATGACCACAGCGCTGTTTGTTCCCGACTATATCCAACCTGAATGCTCGAGACCTATATAGCGCACTGTCGGGAATGCGCAAGACTCAGTCGATGCGGGTTCCGTGTGCGTTCTCATCATTTTGAACGTCGTTTTAAAACGGTCCTTCTGTGGTCTGTTTGATTCCTGCCTAGTACGAATAAGGGCAACTGAGCCTTAACGACCCTGGGAAGAAATTCAAACAACCTTACGATGCATCGTATAATTGTAGTTTAATTCTTAGTGTTTTGTACTGTACAACGCTCTGAAATTGTTTTTAGCACATTTTATGTGATTCAAGAGGTTTTGCCCTCGACGTGGTAAATACTGAATGCTCAGTGCTTTGCCCGGTGCCTGATAAAAATATTTCAGGCAGCTCGGGCGGGATTCGAACCCGCGACTCCCGAATTCTAGTACATTTTATGTGGTTTAATATTAGTGATATACACAAATGTTGCAAACTGCTTACTGACTAAAATTACCAAAATACAAATCTCAACATTTAGTGGGCCTGACGTTTCGATCCTAGCAGGACCTCTGCCTTTCGATCCTCTATCTTTGAGAAAGGTCCTGCTAGGATCGAAACGTCAGGCCCACTAAATTTTGTGGTTTAATATTAGTGATTTTTTTTTTACTGTACAACGCTCTGAAATTGCTTTTAGCACATTTTAATCGGTTTAATATGAGTGTTTTTTTTTTTTTACTGTACACCACTCTGAAATCGGTTTTAGCACATTTTAAGTGGTTTAATATTGTGGTTTTCTTTTTACTGTACAGAGCTCTGAAACTGTGCTTTATAAATTCAATTTCAATTAAGTTAAGTTAAGTTTAGATAATCAACTTACGATGGATAACCCATCGTTAGCTGTGATACGCCGGTATGGTTTCTGTTCGTCACCCATTGGCTTGCGATTGATCATATAAAGGCATACGATGGGTTTGCTGAAATTGACTGCTGGATATTGACGCATACGAACTCCCTGCAAACTCAATTCTTATATAGTACCACTATACTTGTGATGTGGATGCAAATAAGTCTCCCAGGCCTATTATCTGTTGCAGTGTCTTGCAATTCATTCTGTCTAATCCTGCTGACCTGTGCGCAAGCTCGCTGTACGCTGTAATAACGGTGCTCACATCATGCACATGGATGAAGTATGTTGAGGCACATGGTGCACGATACATTCGCACGAGGTGATGCTCACTTTCACTCCATGTGCTTGAGGTACAGTAAATAGGGAGATGTTCTTGTACATGAAGCACTTCATGCACCTCATCCGACTTTTGCTCAAGTGATTACAATGCCACATGTGCTTGAGCTACAGTATTTCATGTGCATGTAGTACAGTTAAGGTGCCTCAAGTGTTCATGATTCTGGGACAAACATGTGCCATTGCATGCGTGAGGTTCAGTTCGATTTTACAGTGTACGGTCATCGTGCATTCTCCATAAACCCGTTTCAAATCAAAGGGATCAGTCTGCGAGCACTCTAATACGAGAGGTTTCTGATCATTGACCCTCGCAATGCGCTCCATCTTCGGCCAGTCTCCCTGCCTCGAGGATCTGCCTTTTTTACCTTTCTACTTCCCGGCCCTCGGAAAGCCCCCGTGTATATACGCGCGCTGTGAAATTCTCAACCATTATGATGGTTTTATTGTTGTTGACCGACGAGTTCCCACTTTGGCGATGCGGTCCCGCCCGTATCCTTGCCCCTTCCCTTCCTCGTGAATAATTTGACAGGGCAACCTTCCATAACAACCTTGCACTCTCTCACCCTCTTCTTTTTGTAACTGGCCTTGTTCGCCAATTTTCATTTGCTAAGGTGGGGGAGGGAAGGGGGTGGGGATTAGTGTCAGGACCCAACCCGTTTGTTAGTTAGAGGGTTATGAAAGGAGTTCTCGGCTTGGCTTCCTGCGTACTGTCGTCGCACCAGTAAATTGTTAGCCCCTCTGAATAATTTCGTGTGCACCCAAAACAATGACGACGTTTAGTCTATGGTGTTTTGAGCGAAACGGACATTATGAATGCGTTGTTGTTGTTTTTTTTGTGTTTTTTTTTGGGGGGGCGGGTCCCTTGTGTTGAGCATTGCATTGTGCATTCGAGACTCTGCCAATGCTGCGGTGGGAAATGTCGAGAAATGATATCGGAGGAACAAGAGATGAAAGTGATGATGATGAAGGGGAGGAGGAGAGATTGTGAGGAGGAGGGGGAGGAGGAGGAAGGGGAGGAAGTGGAGGATGATAAATTGTGAGGAGGACGAGGAGGACGAGGAGGAAGGGGTGAGGAGGAAGAGGTGGAGGGGAGGAGGAGGAAGATGTGGAGAGAGGGGAGGAGGAGGAGAGGGTGATGAGGAGGAAGAGGAGGAAGGGGAAGAGGAGAGATTGTTGATGATGACAGCGATGGATGACGTGGATGAGCCAAACACGTTGGTGCATGTTTGGGATGAGGGTGATGGGGGTGATGGGAATGGTGAGAATGACGAGGGCGATGGGGGTGACTGGGTGATGAGGGTGATGCGGTGATTGGGTTGATGGGGTGATGAGGGTGATGGGAATGGTGAGGATGACAAGGGTGATGAGGGTGATGGGGGTGACTGGGTGATGAGAGTGATGGGGGTAACTGGGTGATGAGAGTGATGGGGGTAACTGGGTGATGAGAGTGATGGGGTGATTTGGTTGATGGGGTGATGAGAGTGATGGGAATGGTGAGGATGACAAGGGTGATGAGGGTGATGGGGGTGACTGGGTGATGAGGGTGATGGGTTGATGAGGGTGATGGGAATGGTGAGGATGACAAGGGTGATGAGGGTGATGGGGGTAACTGGGTGATGAGAGTGATGGGGGTAACTGGGTGATGAGAGTGATGGGGTGATTTGGTTGATGGGGTGATGAGAGTGATGGGAATGGTGAAGATGACAAGGGTGATGAGGGTGATGGGGGTGACTGGGTGATGAGGGTGATGGGTTGATGAGGGTGATGGGAATGGTGAGGATGACAAGGGTGATGAGGGTGATGGGGGTGACTGGGTGATGAGAGTGATGGGGTGATTTGGTTGATGGGGTGATGAGAGTGATGGGAATGGTGAGGATGACAAGGATGTTGAGGGTGATGGGGGTGACTGGGTGATGAGGGTGATGGGGTGATGGGGTAATGAGGGTGTAGGGGTGATGAGGGTGATGAGGGTGATGAGGGTGATGGTGTGATGAGGGTGATGATGATGGGGATGATGGGTGTGGTGAGGATGGTGGGGGGATGGAAATGACAATAGTGATGAGGAGGATGAGGAAGGTGAGGATGATGAGGGTGATTGAATTGATTAGGGTGATGGGGATGATGAGGATGACGAAGGCGGTGAGGGTGAGGAGGATGAGGATGGCGGGGGAGGTTGCAGTGTAACGAGGATCCGAGGAGGTGAAAGGTCACGGGCGAACCATCTCCCCGTGAGTCATAGCAATGCTAATAAGGTTCATGGGCTAGAGGACGGAGCTGGAAGATCTTGGTATTGTGGGCACGGCGGCGACATCTTCCGTTTTGAGCATGCGTTGTATGGCGAGTCCCCGTCCACAGACAGACGCTATACGACACCCCATGTAAACCCAGCTATACCCCTGTCCAGCACGTAGAGGGGGCGGCTACCGCTCGAGCTCTCTCGTTGAAAAGGGAGGGGTATGCGGTGACCCGGGGGATGTGGGCTTGTTTCAAGATCAAAGTCAAGGACCCGAACTTTGATGTCAAAGCCAAATTTGAACTTGAAAATTGTTTGCTCAATATCTCAACCTCCGTGATTGCAAAGCATGCGGTTTTTTGTACTCTGTGTGCCTTTTTCTTCTCCTCTGACTTTTGCGTCTCTCTGTCCCTGTCTCCCTGTCCTTCCCTCTCTCTCCTTCTCTCTTTCCCCCTCTCTCTCCTCTCTCTCTCTTCCTCTCTCTCTCTTCCTCTCTCTCTCTTCCTCTCTCTCTCTGCCCCCAAGTCTTCCTCTCTCTCTGCCCCCTCTCTCCCTCTCTCTCTCTATCTCTCCTCTCTCTCTTTCTCTCTCTCTGCCCCCTCTCTCTCTCTGTCCCAATCACTACATTTGCCTGTCTTTCTTGTTGTTCGTTCTCTGTCTATTCCTCTCTGCCTCTCCGTCTCTAATTGTCGCTGGTTATCTGTGTCTCTCTGTCTGTTGGTCTGTTTGTGTTTCTCGCGGTGTCTCTCCTTTTCTCCCTCTGTCCGTGTCTCTGTCTCGGCCACCTCATCCACTCCCCGTCTCTGTACTCACAACCTCGTACCCCTCGATTCTCACCGCCCAGGCGAGACCAACGTGGAGAACGGCAACGCTAGCGCCGCCGAGGAGAACTCGTCCGAGAGCGAGGCGGGCAAGAAGCGCCGACAGCGCCGCCAGCGGACGCACTTCACCAGCCAGCAGCTGCAGGAGCTGGAGGGCAACTTCGCCCGCAACCGCTACCCGGACATGTCCACGCGCGAGGAGATCGCGGCCTGGACCAACCTGACCGAGTCCCGAGTCAGGGTAAGTGACCACCGCCATCCCCGTAAACTTCAACCCCAACCCCCTCCAAATAAAGAGAGAGAGAGAGAGAGAGAGAGAGAGAGTGAGAGATAAAAACACTTTCCTACGACCCCCTTTCCCGATTCGCAATCTACCATATGCCATTTTCCTTACGTAAAGGCCCGATACAACATCGGTAAGATCGGAAAACATCGATGTTCACAAATTTCCTTCTAATTTACTCAATCTTTTAGATGGTCATGATTTAATCTTCATGTTGAAATATTACGGTCTGGGATGCTGTACTTCTCGAAAATTTTTATTTTCTTTATACACTACTGAAAGGTGCAAAAACCGTGACGTTTTTTTTTTTTACTTTTTCTACTTTCTCAGATTACCATTTGAGCTAAAACCTTCGCAGTATTTTTTTTAATGTTTTATGGTTTATAACACCCAAACTGTGGCAATATTTTGACCTTCATGCCACTGTTGTATTATGGCCTTTAACTCACGGCTAACCCACGCATAGAGTAATGCTCTATGACCCACGAGACCTCAGCCATCAAGAAGTCCCGTACATTCCAGACATTATGTCTTCATTCTCTACATTCGATAAAAGTCGCTCTCTCTCTCTCTCTTCGCCTCTTCAGCGTGCGCTGCAAACGCCGCTTAATTGTAAGAAATATCTCCCTCTTGTATATTGTATTGTCAGCTCATGCATGGCCGGGACTTCAGCTCTTCCATGTTTGTTGTCGAGCAAAACAAAACAAAATGCGGAGGAACCCCGTTCAAACCGATAGACAGCTATACCGTCGAAGGACGCGGGTAATATAGGCCTATACCGTTGACAATATGAGCGGCCTTCCCGCGCACCCAGCTATAGACGTTGCAGTGCCACAATTACGCAGTTGGGCAGTGCTGGACAAGCTATGGAAATAGGGGGATACGCGGTTATTTGAATACAATCCAGAGTTGAAGTATTACTAGCCCCGACGAATGCTGCTTCGAACGGTGTCTTTGTTTTGTGAACGAGCAAGGATCCGTCTGTGCCCCGCCTCCCCCCAACCGAAATCAATGCCTGCCTGTCTTCAACACAAGGCCGCCCCGCCTCCATTGTTCCGCTGACACCGATACAAACACACTCCAGCCTAATCTGACAAGTATTGTTGGTTTCTCTAAAAGAAGGAGAAGAATCGAACAAAAGAGATATCCTTAATGAAGATCGATTTCTTCGCCTCACTCACTCGACCGCAAAGACTTGGTTTATGACATTGCCTGCTTGGTATGTCTCTCTGAATGGAAGATAGAGGGTGCAGTGCAAAGTGGGTTTTATTTTTCAACCTTGTTCTCACTTGACCAAGGTTAATTACAGTTGTTGCTCACCTTCCCCTTTTCACTTCGGTTTTGGTTTTTTTTTGTGTTCACACCTCCAAATACCAACCCCCCACAACTGAAAAGAGTGGCTTAATTAGCCAGCGATCACCCTACGTTGTTGAGTGGGGAGAGGAGAACAAAGTCGACTCTCCCCATGACTCGATTCAAGCGGTACAATTTTAAGGGTTCTCTTTAAGTCGTTCGCTTTCGACAAAACATCACGAAGGGCATTTCGTGCGAATGAACGCACCTATGATTTATCGCCCGGCAACGATGGACGTTTGTTGTTCGGATTCTGCCCGTGTCTGTGTTTTCTTGATTGTATTTTTGTTATGGCCATGCATGTCAGAGGCACGGCTGGTCCAAATAATATACCGTAGGCCCCCCCCCTCATCACCTCTCCCTTGCCCGACCTCTACCCCGACGTGTGAACCCCAGGCCTGACTATACAATAATCCAGCGCAATCAATTAGAGCACACTCATTAACCAAAACAATTAGGAAGGCAGAACTTGCCTCTGTTGAAGGTCCTGCTATAGGATCGAGACGCCACGCCCTCCTGATTCTGGAGATTGGCAGTTTTAGTCATTTTAGTCCGTGTGAGCAGTTTGCAACATGTTTGCGTATTAGTGTAGAGCACAATTATTGATATAACTCCTGACAATCACCCTCACATCCACTCCTCGCTCCCCTGCCAACCAGACTGTTTTTGTATTCCAGTCACAGCATAATCGAGTCCGTGTCCGAGTCACGAGTCACGCAGGTTCCGGTCTTGGAGCGCGAGTCGTGACTCGTGAGTCACTCGAAAGGCTCAAATTGTTCATTTGGGTGTTTTTTCCCCGCCGTCAAATGCCGTCCCTTGTGGAAGAGGGCCCACGGCATTATATCGTGCAGGCGCATTTGTTTGTACACATAGACCGATACGATGTACATGCATTACAGACCCACTACATCATTGGAAAGATCGGAAAACATCGATGTTCACAGATTTCCTTCTAATTTTACACAGTTTGTAGATGGTCATGATAGAATCCTCATGTTGAAATCTTACGGTCTTGGATGCTGTACATTTCGAGAAATCTTCACTCAAACATCGACAAAATAGCTCATTACTCGCGAGTGATAAACTATTTCTTACACCACAGAACGGTGCGAAAATCGTGACGGTTTCTTTGCCTTTTCCTATACCCTCTCAGATTATCATTTGAGCTGAAACCTTCGCATCGGGATTTCTTTTTGGAATGTTTAATGGTTTAACACAGAAACTGTGGCAATCATTCGACCTTAACCAATGGCCTTTAGGAGCCTGCCGTTCCTCAACGTGCGAATGGCTTTGCGATAACGAGTCGCACTGAGATACAAATCACGATCAGGGATTTGCACCACACACACACAAAAACCTTCATCTATTTCGACCCGGAGATCGACAAAACAAGTGTTCAATACCATACGGAACTAGCAAGGCAATTTGAATACACATTTTGCCCCGCCCCTACAATTTTCAGTCGCCTTTAGGCGCGGGAAATCAAATGGCTGTGCGTTAAGCGACTCTTTTTGTTTTCCACTGAGCGCCGCGTCACAGCTCATGGGTTTGTGCATCGCGGCATATGACGTCGACGATGTTGTTGTTACGTCGGGAGGGAGGGGAGAGGAAGGGAGGGGAGGGGAGGGGAGGGGGAGAGGGAACAGCGATCATTGCTGGAGTGTGAAGTCGTTCAGCAATATGCCTCCTGACACTCTCCGATGCTATTATATTCAACTCGTCGTATCTGGGAGTTTAGCGTGGGGCGCGGACGCTAATGGGACAGACTTTGCACTGACGCCACTGGCGACACGGCACGGCCAAGGTACCGCAGAGGAAGAAGAGACAAGTGATACGCGCTTTGTCCCAGTCAATGTCTAGAGTCAGACGGGCTGGTTCCTGTCGTCGCCCCTGACTGCATTTCGTGTCTGGCTGTCTGCGGCATTATGTGCCTAGCCGGCTCGGCTTGTCTGTGCCAATCTTTGCCTTCATAAAAAAAAACAATCAACCAGTAGAAGAAAAAAGAAAAACACAATAATTATAGATCACTCGTCCGCAGTTTAACTATTCAGTATACCGGCTCAGCTCGAATCGGTGCGGTTCGGTAGTGGTCGACTCAGTTCGGGTCGGATCGGTTCGGTAGGGTTCGGTAGGGGTCGACTCAGTTCGGGTCGGGTCGGGACAGGTCGGGTCGGTTCGGTTCGCTTTTCGGTTCAGTTCCGAAATGAACAAGATCAACAGAAAATCACGAGTCTAGGTACATTTCTGCGGTTCGGTACCGGCTCGGTTCAGGTCGGTGCAGTTCGGTGAGGGTGGGACGGTTCGCTTCGGCACTGTTCGGGCTAGTTCGACTCGGTTTCGGGACAAGTCGGGACGATTCGTTTTGGGTTTTGGCACAGTTCGGGTCGGGTCGGTTCGGCTCGATTCGACCGAGCTGTTCGTTTGAAGAGGGAGGAGATTTTAAGATTGTGTAGTTGTAGCTACCGTTGCTGATATTGCCGTCCATGTTCCTGCTTCTGTCGTTGTTTTTATTGCTGATGTTGATGTTGCTACTGTTGCTGTTGCTGCTACTGCTGTTGCTGCTGCTGCTGTTGTTGCTGTTGCTGTTGCTGTTGCTGTTGTTGCTGCTGCTACTGCTGCTGTTGTTGTTGCTGCTGCTGTTGCTGCTGCTGTCGCTGTTGCTGTTGTTGTTGCTGCTACTGCTGCTGTTGCTGTTGCTGCTGCCGATTCTCTTGTTTCGGTTGTTGCACTAACCCAGGCTGTTGTTAACAGTATAGTACGTCCGTAACTACATACGCGAGTTGGTTTCACTATATACCCGATGCCGTTCTCGATCACAGGCAATCCTGGCAAATGGGGGATCGCTTGGGAATTTGGATAATAGTCCCCGTGCGTTGTTATCCGGAAAGATCGCCCACCCTTCGTGAGAACGATGTCCTTGAGCAAGACCATTACCATTCATTTATGCATGTAGATGCGTCTGACATTTTGGTACTAGTTTGCACGTCGCGAGGACTATTATCATACAGATTTGGTACCCTACGGCGTTCCACGGATTTTTTTGCGGTTCCTTTTATATAAAGTCATCATTATTCCGTATGTTTCCTCTTTTAACTATACCAACGATGAGGGGGGGGGAATTCACTGGGAACTTAAAAAAAATTGTCAAAGGTGCATCCACTTTGTATGATCCCCGACATGCTGTATATAGCCAGGTTTATACAACAATCGGTTGGTTGCTTCTGAATGAAAAGGGAGACACGACTCTTGGATATATGCGGGCTAAATGGTTCAATGTTTCTGACTGGTGACCTCAGCCCGGCAAAGACGGACCTCAGCCCGGCAAAGATTAGTTGACAATTTAGGAAGGCCGCCATCTAGGGACTGCAGCAGTAGCAACAGCAACAGCAACAGCAAAAGCAACAGCAACAGAAACAACGACAACAACAGCAACAGCAAAAGCAACAGCAACAGCAACAACACCAACAACAACAGCAACAGCAACAGCAACAACAACAGAAACAACGACAACAACAGCAATAGCAACAGCAAAAGCAACAGCAACAGCAACAGCAACAGCAACAGCAACATCAACAACAACAACAACGACAGCAAGAGCAACAACAATAGCAACAGCAACAGCAACAGCAACAGAAACAACGACAGCAACAGCAACAACAACAACAACAGCAGCAGCAACAACAACAACAACAACAACAACAACAACAACAACAACAACAACAAGGAGTAGATTCCCTCCCTACCCCCCTCACGTTACAAAATCTGTGGCCGTGCTTTGCTGTTGTGTTTGTAATACGCTTGAGTTGTTCAACTTCTGAATGCCTTGTTTGGTGTTGTGTGCATACCACAAAATCATACAACAAAATCTGACTGATTTGTGGCGGTCGGTCGGGCGCGAAGCGTCGGGCATACATGAATAAGCGTAATGAATAGGGAGAGGATGGAGGAGAGGTACGGGGTGGACTAGGAGGTAGACAGGGAAGAAGGGAGAAGAGCAGGAGAAAGTAGGACATGAGAAGGTGAGGAATGAGGAGTGTGCAGAGACAGAGGAGGGGAGAAGGGGAAGGATGAAGATGAAAGTAAGAGAATGGGGAAGACGAGAATAAGAATAAGAAGACGAGCAAGAGCAAGAGGAGGAGGTTGAGAGGGAGGAGGAGTGGAAGGGGGAAGGAGGGGTAAAAAGGGGAAAGAGGGGAAGAAGAGGAGGAAGAGAAGATATAGAAAGCGGGAGAGGAAGATGGAAAGAAGAGGGGGAGAGGGAGAGGGGAAGAGGTAGAGGAAGAGGACGAGAGAGATGGAGAGGGAGAGGAAGAGGGAGAGGGAGATAGAACGAGAGAAGAAAAGAAGAAGCCGCAAAAGAGGAAAACCGCGAAGCAGTAGTAGATGAAGAGAAGAGGAGGAGCATGACGAGGAGAATGAAGCAGAGATGAACAATCGCATGGCACGACGCTGCTCCATAGCGGAAAGGGGAGCAAGGAAGGAGGAGTTGGGGATTTGGCAGATGTAAGGGCTTCGAGGTTCAACAACAGCGCGTCCGCGGAGGGTCGAGGCCGGCAAAGTGTCATCACCTCGACCTCCTGGAACCAGCGGACCACCTCTCTCTCTCTCTATCTCTCTCTCTCTCTCTCTCTCTCCCTCTCCCTCCTCTCTCTCTCTCCCTCTCCCTCTCCCTCCTCCCTCTCTCTCTCTCTCTCTCTCTCTCTCTCTCTCTCTCTCTCTCTCTCTCTCTCTCTCTCTCTCTCTCCACTAGTTCTCCCAATCGCCCGCCCGCCCTTGCCCGACTGTCCACGCGACCCTGGGCGTCCTCCGGCCGGCCCGTCGGCCTTGACTCCGTCCGAGGCTGCGCTTGCTCGCCTTCACGCTCCGGCACCGCCGCGGCCGGCCGGGCGAGGCTATACAACCCGTATAGTGGAATGCACGGCACTCGTGATGGGTGTGTTGGGGGGGGAGGGATGCAGAACATCTGAGAACCACCAATGTCCGGCCCATCACAACCAAACTGGGATGCAATTGGCTCAATGAACAAAATCAACTACTGCCCCAGTTTCACTTTGTAGGCCGGGAGACAGAGAGAAGCGGTAAGAAACTCTTATAAAAAAACGCTCCTCGCCATCCCCGGTGAACTCTTCCCCAACCCCCGCCCTGGATCGGGCTCCGGTCCAAATATCAGGACCGGGTGCAATGTCGCCGCCCGGTAGAAATCCCCGACCCGTGTAAGATTCAAAATCAAGCCCGGGCTCCATACACCCGGTGAAACTAGATCATGCATAGGGGCAATCGATTCTAGCCGTTCCGCCCCGACGTGTTGACAGGCTGAGAGCCCCACATTGCCGCTGTCGTCCGTCACGTCCCCACGGCATCGAATACCAGCTTTGGCGTACAACAATCAGGCCGAATCAGCTGGTTCTCGAGCTCCCTCCCTCCCTCCCTCCCTCCCTCCCTCCCTCCCTCCCTCCCTCCCTCCCTCCCTCCCTCCCTCCCTCCCTCCCTCCCTCCCTCCTCCCTCCCTCCCTCCCTCCCTCCCTCCTCCCTCTCCTCCTGCCTCCCTGCCTCCTTCCTCCCTGCCTCCCTCCCTGCCTCCCTCCCTTCCTCCCTCCCTGCCTCCCTGCCTCCCTGCCTCCCTGCCTCCCTTCCTCCCTCCCTGCCTCCCTGCCTCCCTGCCTCCCTCCCTGCCTCCCTGCCTCCCTGCTCCCTGCCTCCCTACCTCCCTCCCTGCCTCCCTCCCTGCCTCCCTTCCTCCCTCCCTGCCTCCCTTCCTCCCTCCCTGCCTCCCTTCTCCTCCTCCCTCCCTCCCTCCCTGCCTCCTCCCCTCCCTCCCCCGAGCACTCCTGAATTTGTCTCTCTGTTAACTAGGTCAAAGCCCGTCGGTATCGTGACGAACGTTTGGTGAACTCCGTACGGCGATCCGGAGCGCTGTACATGCTCCCGCCATCTGGCTCCGTTCCAACGGCATTGTTATGCGGAGAGATCGATCCTTTCTTTTGTGTATCCCCCCACCCCGTCCCTCGCCACTGATCAAACTATCACGACCGTCTCCACCTTCGCGTTCGCCGCCGCGAACCGCCCACCGCCGCCAAGCCCTCGGTCCCCTGCTTCCGTTCGGACGGCCATTGCTATTTCTGTAAAACCCACCTCGGCACTTTGCCCCAGAAAAAAAAACGCCTTCAAAGTCGTCCACTGCTCAGGGCGTGGCAATGCAGGCCGCGGGCGATGGACGGTGTGCCTCTGGACAACTCTCCCGGGTTCTTCGGTCCACGCTGCCCCCGGCCCAATCCCCGCCCCACCACCACCATCACCACTGCCGACACCACCATTAGTGTAGCCCACCAAGCGCTCTTACTAGCACTTATACAGAAAAAAAAAAAAAAAAAACAGAAGGAGATGGGGGAAGGAGGGAGAACCTGTCCGACGTCTGAAAGACGAGACGAGGGGATCGTAATGAGGTGTGGCATCTGACACTGCTTAGAGCGGGCGTGGCGGTCTCCGGGGAGTGGTCCCTTGAGCGGACGGAGGCCTGCCGGGGAACCTGCCGGGGATGTCGGTACCATTCCACGGTCCCGCGAGGAAGAGAGAGGGGTGAGAGAGAGAAATAGCGAGAGAGAGAGAGAGAAAGAGAGAAAGAGGGGGAGAGAGAGGGGGAGAGAGGGAGAGAGAGAGAGAGAGAGAGAGAGAGAGAGAGAGAGAGAGAGAAAGAGGGGATAGAGAGGGGAGAGAGAGAGAGAGAGAGGGGGATAGAGAGGGGGAGAGAGAGAGAGAGAGGGAGGAAGAGAGAATAGAGAGAAAGATAAGAGAGAGAAGGGAGAGAGAAATGGCTAGAGAGAGAGGATATAGATAGTGAGAGAGAGGTAGGAGATGGACATACACACAACCAGAACTCAGCTACAGAGAGACATATACAGATAGAAAGAGAGATCAAAGAGAAAACGAGAAACAGAGAAAAATTCAAAGGCAACATACAGACAGACAAGTGCAATCAAAGAGAGGAACAGACAAAAGCCACGGCCAGAGGCAGAGAGAAAGACGGAGAGACAAGTGGGGTGGAGAACGGCAGTCAACGACCCTAAGATGCCCGCCGTCATAAGTAGGAACAGACTATAATCGGTCCCAAGCAGTCACCACTTACATCACCTGTTGGTCCACCCTACCCACCACCCCCCCCTTCTCTCCTTCACACACACACACACACACACACACGAGGACCGACCCAATTCAGCTACCGGTCTACATAATTCACGGCGAATTACTACCGACGCTTCCGAGAGCTTTCAGAGAGACTGGCGCGCTCTTAAAACTTGGGGGCGTTTAGGCTTAGAGACGGTATATCCGGCCGCCATGTATTATTCATAAATGATTACCATCAATATTAATTTGCCTAATGGAACCCCCCCCCCACCCACATTCGGAGTTCTTCTTATAATCACTCGACGTCCAAAAAAAAAAGGGACGAACGGACAGAAAACTCACAAACATTACAAGCGATTGCACTGTCGATCGAGTTTGGATTCAAATTGACGTAATTGTTTTCCATGGCTTACACTCGGTGCGTTCCCCATAATTGTTCCGTAATTGAAATGATTTTAATGGGACCATGCAGGCCAAGTGGGCTACTTGTTTTGTCTCCCGGCCGCCAATAGATCATGTGAACGGTCGCTTCGGCTACATATGGTCCGCACATTACCGTAACGAGCCGCCCCAAACTATACTAAACCCAACCCCCCCCTCCCCCGTATTTACTGCCGAGCCACACCCTCTCATAAATAATGCGAACGCGGAGCTCGATGATCTGTACAGACCGCTAACATAGATCGGGGACTTCTGTTCTCTCGCGGTGTTGATCAAAGTTGTCCCGGGCCGGGCCGGAAGCGGCCGACGACGAGCGTGCACATACCCGCACTCGGTCCCCGGTAGATCGGAGCGCTGGCCGGTCGATCTATCGCGTCTGCTCCCGGCATCTTCGTCGAGTGCATGCGTTCTCGGACATGGCCAGGCTTACCCGAGTCACAACACGTGGCAATATGAGTCGATGCGAAGACCTTTAAAATACGACAATCATAAATGTAACTTTCTCCCTCTGCAGATCTATATAGTCGTCATATCCAATTCCGACCATCGTTCTGTGATTCAAAAGGAAATTAATTCATAAAAAAAATGTAACCACAAATCCATGAAAATGTATCCTGGTTCAAAGATTCGACATTTATTTTTCTGACGACGCACACCTCACCCAACCAAAATCATTAGGGATTTCCTTCAGGCCATATTCGATCCCAATACCCCCGCATGGATTGCAGCGTTGCGTATTCCAAACACCGCTCGTTCGACGCGTGGTCAATTGATTGTTCACATCTAAAAACGCCATCCGCCCGCGAGCTACGCAGTTTCCCTATGTTGCAACCGGAGATTAACTGGTACCCGTCGCTGGATGGGGCTAAAATAAATCGAGTCTACAAATGTTGGTCAAATCTAAAACTATTATAGACAAAGAGTATAAAATATCCTCCATTCTATAGTTCATCAGTGAATGTAATATTGACGTAACACCGTTTGGTTTGCTACATCTTTCTGCCAGTAACTATATGGCTCGAATTCACTTTGAATCTTACCCGATGGGCGCGGTCTCCTTCGATCTTGTGTTCCCTTGATTAAGCAGCGATGTTGTTGTCCTTTGGATGTCTATCTATCTCTGTCTTTCTTGCTCTGTCTGTCTGTCTGTCTGTCTTTATGTCTCTCTCTCTATCTCCCTTTTCTCCCATTCTCTGTCTCTATTCGTGTCTCCCTGCGTCCCTCTGTCTCTCCCCGTATCTATCCATCTATCTGTCTTTCTGTCACACACTATCCGTCCCTATCTTTCTATCCCTGTCTATCTATGTCTCTCTTTGTCTCCCTCAGTCTCTTTCTGTCTCTCCGTCTCTCCCTATCCCTCTGCCTATCCCCTTTCTATCTCTGTCTGTCTGTCTTCAACTCATGTATTTTCTTCTCTGTGTTAATAAGATAGTGTTCAGTTCATACTGACATTTGTTCTGTGGTTGAAAATAAAGTTCTTTTGCAAAATCTCAAATCTATCTGTCTTCCTGTTTCGCTGTTTCGTTCTATGTGTCTCCCTGTCTGTCTGTCTTTCTGTATGTCTCTTTCTACCTATAGTATTTTTCTGTCTCTCTGTCTCTCTCCCTCTCTCTCTGTCTCCCTGTCTCTCTGCGTCTTCCTGTCTCTCCGTTTCTCTATATCTTTATGTTTCTCCCAGTCTCTCTGTATTTCTTTCTTTGTCTGTCTGCCATCATTCTCTGTCTCTCCCTATAGCCTATGTGTCCCACCACGCACCCCACTCTGTCTTTCACACCTCACGGACTACAGGTGTGGCGCTGGGGAGGGAATTAAATAGGTAATTAGGCAAATTCAATTTCGCCTAGCAGATGTCGATTCGGAATTTGTTCCGTCAGCTCAGCCGCGCCAGTGGAGAGAAAGGAAAACCCAGTTTCCCCGGCCGCAGCGCTGGCACAAATTCTATTAACTTCATTCAATTCCTGAAGGCCACGGGAATTGATGTTATTTTTCCTCATTTTCCGTAAATAATGTGAATGGAAAGTTCACAGACTATTAAACTTGTTGTCGCTGGATTTTTTTTTTTAATCCGCGGCACGTATTCTCTCGGATGTGATCCCGACAAAATCTACCATCTGTGGGCAATGTGTGATGATTGCATGAGCGTCCAATTCTAGTCGTGCGATCCCGGGATCAATCCGTATTGTTTGTTCTCGCCATTCTTTACCCCTTGGCATATAGCCTACAACACCAAGGTCGTTTTTATTGTTATGATTTCCTAATTTCACACACCTGCGAGGTGTTTTTGTTGTTAGTGGTTTTGTCGTTGCTTTCTTGTGTTTATCTATTGCATAGGATGGAGGAGTCTTGTGCACATTTGTCTGTTAGGTTGTACCGGTATATTGAGCAGTGATTTTTTGATTTATTATTATTTCATATAAATATGTGACCCGCTCCAGGAAAAGGTGATAAGTTGCGATATGCATTTGCACGCAATGGCCCATTCAATGTTGAAAGTTTGAAATTATCCGGGTTTTTTTTTTTTTTTTTTTTTGGGGGGGGAATTCAAGTCCGCCCGGTATTTAGTTATGGTCTATGGCACCCGATTCAAGACTCGTGGCATGGCGTGATATACCCTCGAATTCACCAGGTGGCAACATTTCCGACATCTTCATCGATACATCCTCCCTGTGTCCCTTTCCCTTTCCCTTTCCTATCCCCCAACCCTGTGGTCCAAGTTCGAGTCGGAGGAGCGTTCGAGGGAGACGACTCTATACAAGGTCCACGCCGGTAGTATACTTGAACCAGCTGCCGTCTCGAGCCCGGTTAAATCCCCCCCACTCCGCTCCCCGTCTCCCGAAATCGACCTCCCCATCCTCATCATCATCCTCCCTCCTCCTCTTCTCCCTCCTCCTCTTCTCCTCCTCCTCCCTCCTCCTCTTCTCCTCATCCCTCCTCACTAGTCCCTCCTCCTTCTTTCCTCCTCCTCCTTCCTCCTCCTCCCTCCTCCCTCCTCCTCCTCCTCTCCTCCCTCCTCCTCCTCCCTCCTCCCTCCTCCTCCTCCTCCTCCCCTCCTCCCTCCTCCCTCCTCCCTCCTCCCCCTCCCTCCTCCCTCCTCCCCCTCCCTCCTCCTCCTCCCTCCTCCCTCCTCCCTCCTCCCTCCTCCCTCCTCCCTCCTCCCTCTCCTCCTCCTCTTCTCCTCCTCATCCTCCCTTCTCCCTCCTCGCTCCTCCCTCCTCCCTCCTCCCTTCTCCCTCTCTTCCCTCCCCTCCTCCTCCTCCTTCTCCTCCATCCCCCTCCTCCTCCTCTCCTTCTCCTCCTCCTCCTCCTCTCTCCTCCCTCTCCTCCTCCTCCTCCTCCTCTCCCTCTCCTTCTCCTCCTCCCTCTCCTTCTCTTCCTCCTCCTCCTCCTCCCTCTCTTCCTCCTCCTAGGAGATGACAGTCGAGGCATCATCTGCTTGCATCTAACATTCTTGAAGAATGACCGCAAAGGGGAGAAAGAGGGGAGGGTAGAGAGGGGGGTAGTGAGGAGTATAGGGAAGGTGCATTAGCCGGTTATGTTTCCCTTATCGGAGCCGGTCCTCGCGTGTCGTAGCGTGTGCACACACTCCCAGTTATTGCCTGGCGTAACCAAACACCGCCGGGCGCATTCGACTCCCCGGAAGGCAACACCGGGGAAAACGGAGCACACGTCCCGGCTCTGCAACTCTCTCTCTCTATCTCTCTCTATATCCCCACCCCCTGGCATTCGGTTTCAAATCCCCTCTAAGGTCATTACGCGTAAAGGATACCCTCCCATCTCGATTCGATATTGATTTTTAATTAAGATGTATATATTTACTCTCGTTCTCATTTTTCCTCCCTCTGTCTTTCATCTCTCTGTTTCTCTCTTTGTATCTCTCTCTCTTTCTCTCTCTCTCTATTTCTCTCTGATTCTCTTTTCCCTGACAGGTGTGGTTCAAGAACCGACGTGCCAAGTGGCGCAAGCGTGAGAGGAACCAGCTGAACGAGCTGAAGAACGGCTTCGGCTCGCAGTTCAACGGGCTGATGCAGCCGTTCGACGACGGGCTGTACTCGGGCTACTCCACCTACAACAACTGGGCGGCCAAGTCGGCGGCGGCCGCCGCCAACCCGCTGGGCTCCAAGGGCTTCCCCTGGTCGCTGAACACTGTCAGCCCGCTGGCCGGCGTCCCCAACCAGCCTATGTGCTTCAACGCCTCGCAGACGAGCATGAGCTCCAGCTTCCCCTCGTCGCCGGTCAACGGCGTCATGAGCCACCAGAACCTGAACAATTCGGCCGGGGCGGCGGCGGCAGCGGCGGCCGCCTGCCCCTACGCCTCGGTGCCGGCCTCGTCCTACGTCTACCGGGAGCCTTGCTCCAGCAGCATCGCCTCGCTGCGCCTCAAGGCCAAGCAGCACTCAGGCATGGGCACTTTCAGCTACCCAGTCCGTCAGAGTCCCACATTGTCAGCATGTCAATACGCCGGACTGAATGGGCCTGCGTGAACGCAAACGTTCCACCGTTAACCCTCACACCTTTTCCCGGTTTTTTTTTATATCTTTTTTTTTTTTTTACAACAAACCTTTTAGTAATGAAATATTATAGGTTGATGTAATATACATATATTAAAAAATGGATTATTTGGTTTCTTGTCTTACTCACTATAGTGTAATGTAGTTTTCGGCCCTACCCTTTGTCGTCGTACACCAAATCACCTGTTTTGTAGAAATAAAAATAAAGGGTAAGGAGAAAAGTTGCTATGATTTTTGTCGGTAGTTTATAAACCCTACAGGGTATACCTGACTTGGTCAGGAATGGATTATATTGGGGGTAACGAGAAGATAGCTTTAGGATTTCACTATTTAAGAACTTACAGACAATAAATCACGAATAAAAAAAGAGAGTGAAAGTGGATGCGGATTGGAATAGAAACAACAAAATGAGAGACAGAATCATTTTGGTTCGGGGGAGTTTAGATTCTTCAGTGTACAGATCTTTGAAGGGGAAAGTCGAGTAGTTGTGTAGTACGACCGACCAGAAGTGGAGGTCGTGTGCTAAAACACTGCTAAAACGGTGCTCACATCATGCACATGGATGAAGTATGTTGAGGCACATGGTGCACGATACATGCGCACGAGGTGATGCTCACTTTCACTCCATGTGCTTGAGGTACAGTAAACAGGGAGATGTTCTTGTACATGAAGCACTTCATGCACCTCATCCGATTTTTGGCTCAAGTGACTGCAATGCCCCCACGTGCTTCAGCTACAATATTCCATGCGCATGTAGTACAGTATAGGTGCCTCGGGTGTTCACGATTCTGGGACAAATTATGTGCCATTGCAGAATTGCATGAGGTGCAGTTCGGGTTTTTTTTACAGTGAAGCGATTGGGACTAGCCCAGGTATTTCTGGCACTATCACCGTCCGCAGTCCAAACCAACCTCGTCCCTAACACCAACCCCTCCCTTTAAAAAAAATGAAGGAAAAAAGAAGAAGAAGAAAACTTCAAGACGGACAGGCCAATGGTGGATACTATATGCACCAGAACGCACCGGGTTTCTCTAAACGGGATGTTGAAATGTCCCCAGTGCCTACCGATATATATCGTGAACACACGGCACCCAAAACTTGCCACACACTGACAGCTTGCCCCAAGCCCAATAACGTGAATGGTTTACGAGTTTACGAATGTAACGCTAATGAAGAAGAAGCTAACCGGTTTGTTTTACTTCTGTATTTCTAATCATCTTCTTCGATCATCTAATCGGCGTGTGTGTGTGTTTTCTGTCGGATAGTCAGGGCGAACTCACGGAGTCTACGGTGAAGGTATAGACACAAATAACGTCGCTCTGTATAATGTGCGTGTATTTCTTGGTCGTCGTGAGACGATCGTGTGTCTTTCGTGCCCAGATTGTCCGGGTGCCCAATTATCTTAAGCCAATTATTAGCCTCTTTCAGACAGACAATAGAGGAATTAGGCGAGCTGTGATAGCCGCCGTTTTTTTTTTTTAGTAGAGCGGCTGCGGGGCTTCTTAATCAGCGCGAATTGGTTGATGAGAGGGGTGGTATCGAGTTAATGAAGTACGGTGCGTTGCTCAACGCGAAAGTGCCCCCCCCCCCCCCACACACACACACTCTCGCCTTATAATGCCTCCCTGCAAACACGCGGTGGTGGTCCGGAGACACGCTGTGCCCATCGCCTACCTCCCCCCTCCTACCATCCCCTCCTCCCCACACCACCCCGTCCCCCAACCCTCCAACCCTCCAACTTCGCCATCACCCACCAGTCGACTCGCCGTAATTGACCCGGGTATGGCTGTTGCAAGGTGGCGCTTGCCAAATTGACCAGAATCCTGTTATTGCTTGCCGCAGACGAAGAAAAAAAAAGAATAAGCCACACCAAAAAAAAAAAAGAGAGAAAAAAGAGAGGGAGATATCGAGAGAGAATAACAAATCTTGCCCCTTGGCTATCAATTTATTTTCTCCTCACCTCGAAATTGTGCCAAGTGGCCCGATCTGGACAGGTTCCTCGGGTGTAAGACGCGATGATTCGTCTTTAGGGCAAGAAGACAAATAGAATAATCACCTCCCGGCATCCCCGTCGCCTCCTCATCTCCCCCCCCCCACCCCACCGCCACCCCCCTCCCGCCCCAGCATCGATTGTGACACATTTCGAAGGAGCTCGAAGGTCATCTTTGATGTTGCACGTCGGTGATGCATGGGTGGCTGGCTGGGTGGCTGGGTGGCTGGGTGACGAGTGGGTGGGTGGTTGGGTGATGGATGGGGTGGGGGTGGGGGATTTCCCCCCTCGAGGGATACCCGACCTCAAGACGCGAGACAGACAAAGTCGTCTGAATGAGAGCGATCTCAATTATCGCTCGGTTAATAATAATAATCATTAAAGACAAATCAGACCTTACACGTGTGCTAATACCTTTTTAATTGTTCTCCATACAGTGCAGTGATATTGTATGCCTTAACCGGGCCCTTTTTTGTCTTTTTTTATATTCTTGATATTTTTGTTGTTTTAAATCAAAATAATTGTGTTTTAATGAATACCCACAACGTCGTTGGAGTTATTCCCTCACGTTAGATATTGTCAGATTCCAGTTTTTGTAATGATACTATTTCCTCGTGTCACGTACTACGCACAAAATGAACATTGGTGGTTTATTTCAGATTGTATTAAATCCTTTGTTGAAAGGGCAAAGACCTGACTTGAATCTGTGAAGTCGAAGAAGTTTTCTCGATAGTTTATGCGACTGAATACAGAATTGTAAGCACCATACAGGCTGAGAGTTTCATTTGCAGATATTTGCATATGCAGTTTGTCGTCTGTATATTTTATTTTCCAGATTTTTGTTTTATCACCAAAATGGAAGCCTTTATGTTGCCTCTGTTGTAATTATTCCCAAATACACGATTGATATTCTGTCATAGAAGGAAATCCGCCGTCAGATTTTCCGGGTTGTATTGGTAAAGTATTCAGTAAAATACTCTTAAGAGGATTTTTTTTAAATAATGCCTCGACTGAGGCAGTCACGTAATGTACAGTATGCCCTTTCGCGAGTGTACACTCGGGTTGGAACCGAATTACTGCAGACTAAACCGTAGCCGAACACTGCCAGAAAGTTACGTATCAAGTCCAATCCTGGTGTAATGTCCAGCGAGCCACTTCCCCGCCATACTGTGAAGTGGGTGCTACACCGTGATCTATGCTGTACAGTTTCAGTTCTATCATAACCATTACACCCACACGGTCTATATCAGGAGATGATACTGACAAGTAAACCCATGCCTTTGGCGTGAATAACGTGTATCTTGCGCATGCTGATTTGAGTGTAACCTACTCGGTGAAATAGCATTTCCAGTTGGCGGGAAACGCACCGCGCTCTCTCATTGGTCAACGCCTATTCCAAATTAAAAAGAAAAAAACCCTGAAATGATTGGCTGTCGAGTAGTCGCGTGGAACAGTCGACCGGTCTGCCCCATGCACAGGTCTACTACAGTCGGTTTACATAGGCATATCGCATGTATTTAGATTCAGAAATGTACATTTTTCTCGAGTGCGGTACATCCTATCGGATGATATCGATGGCATGGAGACTGGCGGGGCCAACCTTATTGTTGTTGGCCTATCATTTTATTTATATGGAACTTAATGGGTTTAAAAAAAATAATTTCACTTTTCATTGGTAAATACAACATATTTAAAGTTTTACGTGCGGGATTTTTTTTCTTTCGGATTTGTGAAATACGATCATATGAAATAAAAAATAAATATTGAACAACCTTGATTTCATGTGCAGTGTTTATGATTTTAATGGTATGGTGTCTTTCATCAATGTAGCCAAATAGTCTCGTCTCCAGGACCGCCGAACATCCCATCATTGTTTTGTGTTGATGATATGGAATAATATGAAGCATATCTGTAATTATGTGCAGACATTAACACATCGATGATTTAAAGTAATGTACGCAGTTGCTTACTGGCCCAAAGGACCGACATGCAACTCTGAGAAACTATGTAGAGGACCTGACGTTTCAATCCTAGCAAAGACAGAGACAAGGGCCGAGGCAGAGACAAACGCAGAGGCAGATGAGGAGGCCGAGGCAGAGGAGGCAGAGGCAGAGACAGAGGGAGAGGCAGAGGAGGAGGCCGAGGCAGAGGAGGCAGATGCAGAGGTAGAAGAGGCAGAGGAGGCAGAGGAGGCAGAGGAGGCAGAGGAGGCAGAGGAGGCAGAGGCAGAGGTAGAGGTAGAGGCAGAGGTAGAAGAGGCAGAGACAGAGGCAGAGGAGGCAGAGGCAGAGGAGGCAGAGGTAGAGGTAGAGGCAGAGTCAGAGGAGGCAGAGGCAGAAGTAGAGGCAGAGGCAGAGGCAGAGGAGGCAGAGGCAGAAGTAGAGGTAGAGGCAGAGGCAGAGGCAGAGGCAGTGTCAGAGGCAGAGGCAGAGGTAGTGGTAGAGGCAGAGGCAGAGGTAGGGGCAGAGGCAGAGGAGGCAGAGGCAGAGGCAGAGGCAGAGGCAGAGGCAGAGGCAGAGGCAGAGACAGAGGTAGAGGTAGAGGCAGAGGCAGAGGCAGAGGCAGAGGCAGAGATAGGGGCAGATGCAGAGGCAGAGGCAGAGGCAGAGGCAGAGGCAGAGGCAGAGGCAGAGGCAGAGGCAGAGGCAGAGGCATAGGCAGAGGCAGAGGCAGAGGCAGAGGCAGAGGCAGATGCAGAGGCAGAGGCAGTGGCAGAGGCAGAGGCAGAGGCAGAGACAGAGGAGGCAGAGGCAGAATCAGGGGCAGAGGCAGAGGCAGAGGCAGAGGCAGAGACAGATGCAGAGGCAGAGGCAGAGGAGGAGGCAGAGGCAGAGGAGGAGGCAGAGGCAGAGGCAGAGGCAGAGGCAGAGGCAGAGGCAGAGGCAAGGGCAGAGGCAGAGGCAGAGGCAGAGGCAGAGGCAGAGGCAGAGGCAGAGGCAGAGGCAGAGGCAGAGGCAGAGGCAGAGGCAGAGGCAGAGACAGAGGTAGAGGTAGAGGTAGAGGTAGAGGCAGAGACAGAGGCAGAGGCAGAGGCAGAGGCAGAGGCAGAGGCAGAGGCAGAGGCAGAGGCAGAGGCAGAGGCAGAGGCAGAGGCAGAGGCAGAGGCAGAGGCAGGTGGCAGAGGCAGCGGAGGAGGCAGAGAAAGAGGAGGCAGAGGCAGAGGCAGAGGCCGAGGCAGAGTCAGGAGGCAGAGGTATAGGCAGAAGAGGAGGAGGAGGAGGCAGAGACAAAAGAAGGGGCAGGGACAAATGCAGAGACAGAGACAAAGGCAGAAGTAGAGACAGAGTAAAAGACAGAGACAGAAACAGGCAGATACATAGGCAGAGAGAGGTAGAGACAGAGGCAGATATAGGCATACATAGACAGATGCATAGACGGACAGAGACAGAGTTAGAGACAGGCAGAGACAAATACATGAGAGACAGAAACAGAGAACGGTAGAGGCAGAGACAGAGACAGAGACAGAGACAGAGACAGAGACAGAGACAGAGACAGAGACAGAGACAGAGGGAGAGACAGAGGGAGAGACAGAGACAGAAACAGAGACAGAGAGGGAGAGAACCTTTCCTGAGCAGACACTAAAATTAAATTGAGCTCGGGTTAACGAGTTATGACTAAAGAGTCGGTTTTATACTGATCGCTGTTTGCATATTGTTGTTGTCTATTGCCTTGATCGCTATCGCGTTTCAAATTATGAAAAAGGCGGGCACTTGAGAAGCTTCGAGTGTAGGGGATGATAAAATAACAGTGCGGAAGAGGGGACTCGTCAATATTGTTTAGAGAGAGAGAGAGAGAGAGTGATAGTGCTCGTTTCCTAAATGCCTCGAAGAGGTTCGACCAAAAGGGACTTGTGAGTCCATGCTGGGTTTAACAGTGGAACAGGGAGTCCAATGACAATATTGAATCTCCCTCCCTCCCTCCTCCATCCCCTCGTAATAATGGTCCTTCAAAACGATGAAGTCAAAAGCCGTGAAGGTTGCGGGCAACCGAACCCGGAAGCAGAGAGACAGAAGGTGTTTACAGGATGGAGAGGGAGTGAGAGAGAGAGAGGGGGTGGGGAGAGAGGGGGTGAGAGAGATAGAGAGAAAGAGTGGGGAGAGAGAGATAGAGAGAGAGGGGGGAGAGAGAGGGAGTGAGAGAGGGAGTGAGAGAGAGTTGGGAGAGAGTGAGAGAGGGGAGAGAGGGAATGGGAGAGAGAGGGGGAGAGAGAGGGAGTGGGGGAGAGTGGGGAGAGAGGGAGAGAGGGGAGAGAGAGATGGGGGAGAGATTGGAGGTGGGTACGGGATGGAGAGAGAGGGAGAGAGAGATAGAGAGAGAGGGGAGAGACAGAGGGGAGAGATAGGGAGTGAGAGAGTGGGGAGAGATGAAGGGGAAGAGAGAAATGGGGAGAGTGGGAGAGGGGAGAGAGAGAGATAAGGAGAGAGAGGGGGAGAGAGAGAGAAAGAAAGAGATTAAGAAGGGGAGAGAGAGAGATAGAGAAAGGGAGAAAAAGGGGAGAGGGAGTGGGGTGGCGAGAGGGAAGGGAGAGGGGGTCAAAAAACTTGAGGGTTGCGGGCGACCGAACCCGGAAGCAGAGAGAGGTGGGTAAGGAAGGGAGAGAGAGAGAAAGGAGAGAGAGGGGGGAGAGAGGGGAGGCTGTCGGGGAGGGAGGCAGTGAGGAATAGAGTGAGGCAGGGAGGCAGGGAGGCAGGGAGGCAGCCGAGGTAGGGTGTGGGGGAGGTGGGGAGTCGGGGAGGCAGGCAAGCAGAGAGGCATTGAGGGGCAGGGGTGGAGGGAGAGGGGGAGAGGAAGAAAGAGAGAGGAGCAATAGAGGTCTAGAGATCGATAGAGAGGGATAGAGGTGGAGAGAGAAGGATAGAGGTGGCGATAGAGGTGGATATAGAGTGATAGAGGCGGAGAAAGGGGTGATATAGATGAAGAGAGACAGAGAGAAAGGGGAGGGAGAGAGAGGAGGAAGAAGGAAACAGAAAGGGAGATAGATAGGGGAGAGAGAGAGAGAAGGGGAGGGGGAGAAAGACAGAGAGAACCATGGGGGGCTACTGACGGTGAAAGCGAGCAGACTCGGCCAGCCCAAGGCCCCGGCAGACGGACCAAGGAGCACGACATCACACAAGTCATCAACATGGATAATCGCCCCTTGATTGTGTTCGGTCTCCGGCGTATTCCTATTACAAACAACCGCGCGTCCGGACCGGCTGAAAAACCATCAACTACCGTCCCGCTGGGAAAACGGTCGAACGGCGGAGAGGGCAGGGGAAGAGAGGGAGAGGGGTAGAGGGGAAGGATACAACGTCAAAAAATATCGTCGATAATAGAGTCATCACACTGGAATCGCGATTTCAATCACGTCTTACATGTCACGGGAGATGACGACCCGAAGAATGAAGAGATCTCCGCCGCCAGATATGATGAGGGTCCCTCCGTCAGACTTCGTTCGCCTTGCAGGGGTATTCTTTACAGTCTCTGCCTCCTGTCTCTGCCTCCTGTCTCTGTCTCCTGTCTCTGCCTCTGTCTCTGCCTCTGTCTCTGTCTATGTCTCTGTCTCTGTCTCTGTCTCTGTCTCTGTCTCTGACTCTGTCTCTGTCTCTGTCTCTGTCTCTGTCTCTGTCTCTGTCTCTGTCTCTGTCTCTGTCTCTGACTCTGTCTCTGTCTCTGACTCTGTCTCTGTCTCTGTTTCTGTCTCTGTCTCTGTCTCTGTCTCTGTCTCTGTCTCTGTCTCTGTCTCTGTCTCTGTCTCTGTCTCTGTCTCTGTCTCTGTCTCTGTCTCTGTCTCTGTCTCTGTCTCTGTCTCTGTCTCTGTCTCTGTCTCTGTCTCTGTCTCTGTCTCTGTCTCTGTCTCTGTCTCTGTCTCTGTCTCTGTCTCTGTCTCTGTCTCTGTCTCTGTCTCTGTCTCTGTCTCTGTCTCTGTCTCTGTCTCTGACTCTGACTCTGTCTCTGTCTATGTCTCTGCCTCTGCCTCTGCCTCTGCCTCTGCCTCTGCCTCTGCCTCTGCCTCTGCCTCTGCCTCTGCCTCTGTCTCTGTCTCTGTCTCTGTCTCTGTCTCTGTCTCTGTCTCTGTCTCTGTCTCTGTCTCTCTGTCCCTCTCTGTTTCTCGGTGTTTATATCTTGCTCTGCCTTTGTCTCCCTATTCTTGGTCTATCTCGGTCTCTCGGTCTCTCTGTCTCTCTCCATCTATGCGCACCTCTCTCCATCTCTCTCTCTCCTTCTTCCAATCTCCCCTCACCCACCTCTTACTCCCACAATCTCACTCACTCACTCACTCACTCACTCTTTGGGGGAATCCGAGGAGTCCTTTCCGTTTAGTCGAGGCGAGAATTACACGGCCGCGCACTCCCGTGGGAGCCTCCCCCTCCCCGCCTGCTCTCCGTGTCACCAGGCCTGCAATCCGTGCCGTCCTATGATTCTGGGATGGAGTCAATAAGAGAAAGCTCGGGGGAAGAGCCAGTCAGAGGGAGGGAGGAGAGAGGAGGAGTGGAGAGTAGGGATGAGAGAGAGAAATTGAGAGAGAGAGGAGTCGAGAGTAGGGAGAGGGAGAGAGGGGATGGAGTGGAGAGTAGGGATGAGAGGGAGAGAGAGGGAGAGAGTGAGAGAGAGAGGTGGAGAGTAGGGAGAGGGAGAGAGGGGATGGAGTGGAGAGTAGGGATGAGAGAGAGAGAGAGAGAGGGGAGTGGAGAGTAGGGAGAGAGAGAGGGGGGATGGAGTGGAGAGTAGAAATGAGAGGGAGAGAAAGAGAGGGAGAGGGGGAGTGGATAGTAGGGAGAGGGAGAGGGGGATAGAGTGGAGAGGAGTAGGGATGAGAGGGAGAGAGAGTGGGAGAGAGAGAGGAGTGGAGAGTAAGGAGAGAGAGAGAGGGGATGGAGTGGAGAGTAGGGAGGGGGAGAGAGTAGAGTGGGGAATAAGAGGGGGAGTAGGAAGGGGAGAGGGAGAGAGAGATGGGGCGAGTAGAGAGGGGGAGACAGACGGAGGGTAGAGAGGGCAGAGAGGGGAAGAGTAGAGAAGAGAGATAAAGATAGAGGGAGGGAGAGCGAATAGGGAAGGGGAGAGATAAGGGAGAGTAGAGAGAGGGAGAGTGAGTGGGGAGACAGAGAGTGTAAGGAATGGGGAGAGAGTAGGAAGGGGGAAGAGATAGGGGGAGTAGGGGAGACAGAGTAGGGGGGAGGAGTAGGGAGGGGGAAGAGAGACGGGGAGTAGGTGTAGGGAGACAGTGGGAGAGTAGGGAGGGAGAGAGAGAGTAAGGAGGAGAGATGGTGATTGAGAGTAAAGAGGGGAGATAGAGAGGGAGAGTAGGGAGGGGAGAGAGGGAGACTAGGGAGGGGGGAGAGCGAGGAAGAGTAGGGAGGGCGAGAGAGAGAAATAGTTAGGATGGAGGGGGAAGAGACAAGGGGAGGGGGATTCCCTTATTGGCTTGTTTGCTCGACTGGAAGACCCGAGGATATTTTCAGGACTAAATCTGTCGACGACGGTTTCTTTTGTCTTTTCTTCTTCTGTTTTTTTTTTTTTTTCATTTTTTTTTTAACTAGCCGAAATACGGGGCAAGTGGGATTTCCTTCGCTTCCGCATCTTATCGCATCGTGTGGGCTCCGTCGTCTCCACTCGGACCGTGCACTGTCCACTAATCGCCTTCACTTCGCACACGACTGCCTTTGCGCAGATGGGTGTGACAAATTTCCGAGCAACAATAACACGTTTGAAGGTGCGGGCGATGCTCCCTCTAGATAAAAAACAAAAAATCAAAATAATGATAATACATTAAAATATAAAAAAATGAAATAAAGCACAAAATGCAGGGAGGTCGGAAGACGAGGAGGATGTTGCTGTGATCGCCGCCGATTATGTGTGTGGGGTTTTTTTTTGCATGAATTAGCATATACATGAAATAGAACAGCTGCGTTGTTTACAGTTGAATGGGCCTTCCGCATTGGGACAAAATGCTGGAAACGAATCCTGGTTCGTGTCTGTGTAGAGATGAGATGGGGGTGTTGTCTCTCCCTCTCTATCTCCTCGCTATCTCTCTCTCTCTGTCTCCCTCTCTCTGCCTCCCTCTCTCTGTCTCCCTCTCTCTGTCTCCCTCTCTCTGTCTCCCTCTCTCTGTCTCCCTCGCTCTCTCTCCTATCTCTATCTCTCTCCTCTCCAGCTCGTTTTCTCTCTCTCTCTGCCTCTCTCTATCTCTCTCTCTTCCTCCTCCTCTCTCCTCCTCCCCTCTCTGTCTCTCTCCCTCCTCTCCCCCTCTTCTCTCTCTCTCTCTCCCCCTCTTCTCTCTCTCTCTCTCCCTCTCCCTCTCTCTCTCTCTCACTCTCTCTCTCTCCCTCTCCCCTCTCCCTCCTCTCTCTCCCCCTCTTCTCTCTCTCTCTCTCCCTCTCTCTCTCTCTCTCTCTCTCTCTCTCTCTCTCTCTCTCTCTCTCTCTCTCCTTCTCTCTCTCTCTATCTCCCTCTCCCTCTCTCTCTCTCTCTCTCCCCCTCTTCTCTCTCTCCCTCTCTCTCTCTCTATCTCCCTCTCCCTCTCTCTCTCCACCTCTCTCTCCCTCTCCCTCTCCCTCGTCCTTCAATTTGTTCTCTGTTTTTGCAGCGACCCGTGCTCATTGCTAATCACTGCTAATCGGAATTCGGATTTCTCGGCGCTGTTTTTTTTTTTATTTTTTTTTGGGGGGGAGGAGATGCAATCGAAGCGTTCAGAGTTCATGCAGAATTTATTAATACCGCATGGTCCACCCCCCCCCCAAAAAAAGGCTTTCGTTTTCATCTGGATAAATCGGTCGATGACGTTAGATTTTAGTGCAGTGTTTTGCTTGCGCATCCTCCGCATCGGGTTGAGTCTAGTAAGCGCCAGCCATAGGTCGTTCGCATTTTGCAAGTCTGTGGCGTGCCAAGTTGACATTTGATGCGAAATCGAGACATCCCTGCTGTTAACGTAATAGAGATACCTCTATACGGGACGTCAATTGTGACCCGGCACAACGACATGAGGAATCACATCTTCACAATTCGATTCCATTTTTTTTTCTTTCTTTTTTCGGAAATTTTAAATATTAGAGGATATTATATTTTGATATCATTTGAAAGCTAATGGTATATTCTTTCACAACATTAGAAAATCTCAAAATCTCAAAAGTGGGGTTATTCCTCATTATGCTGTACCGGGTCACAATTAAGTCTGTTTTTTTGCCTTCTATTTCGTCACCCTATACCCTATACCCCCCTCCCGAAAAAACCTAAACAAAACAAATGCGTTCTTCATCACGAAATGGCACATCAAGAGTAGTAAGAACAAAACTGACGTGGCGTGAGCTTTGGCCCACTGTGACAGCAGAAATCGCGAAGTCTGAGGCCGAGCCCGATCCGTGGATTCTCAAAGGACCCGCGACTGATTCGGGGTTTTTTATGACGATAATTTTCGTCGGAACCAAAAACCCAAATGCCTGGCGATTCTAGGGAAAGGGCGAAGAACGACGAAAACGGTTTTCACTTCGTCAACATCGGTGATGTCAAATTGTATCATAAAAACAAATCCCAAATTGTCTGGATTTTTAAAACAAATTCTGAGAGCTTTAGACGCACGCATTTCCTCGAAGGCGAATGAGCAAACGCTCATTGTTAAAATGAAAAATGGGATTTGAGAGATTAAGATATGCATGACTTTCAAATCACATTTATGAACATGATCTGATAATACGGTTAATTTTGTATTCATTATCTCTCAGTTTCTCTCTTACTTTCTCTCTCGTTGTGTCGCTATCTCACTGTGTCGCTATCGCAGTGTCTCTCTCTCTCTTCTTTTTTCTCTCCCGTCTCTCTCTTTCCCCCCTCTCTTACCCCTCTCTCTCACCCTCTCTCCCCTTCTGGCTCCCTTTCTACCCCCTCTCTCCCTCTCCCTCTCCCTCTCGCTCCTTCTCCCTCCCCCTCTATCTCCCCCTCCATCTCTCCCCCCTCTCTCTCTCCATCTCTCTCCTCTCTCTCTTTCTCTCTCTCTATCTGTCCCTCTCTCTATCTATCTCTCTCTCTTTCTCTCTCCCCATTCTCTCTCTCTCTCCGCTCTCTCTCCACTCTCTCTCTCCCACTCTCTCTCCCGCTCTCTCTCCCCCTCTATCTCTCTCTCACTCTCCCATCTTTCTTTCTATGTCCCTTACTACCTCTCCTCCTCGTGTAACCGCTTTCGACTCCGCCATCTAGTGATCGATGCAGGGTCCCGGATACGAAGCTGAGAGCGTCGACCGTGTCTCCCAGCGAGGGCTCCCCCGGGACTCTCGGTCAAAATTGCGGCACTAATCGCCGCATTCGCGGTCGGGAAACACCGTAATAAAAAAAAAGTCCGAGATAGCTGAGAGGATGCAAAACAAAATAGAAAACAAAACCGTAGAAAATGGAAGTACAGGGGGGACAGTGGCGACGATGCCCTAAAGATGTGGACTTCTAAGGATCCCTCCGAAGACGATGTGTCCCTAAGCTCCTGTCAAACCCGAACGCTGTAGACCAATCAAAGTCAGAATTGGAGGTCCTAACTGTTCGCTTTAACAAGGCAACCCGAGGGCAACCGGATCGGTATTGCCGCCGGCTTTTGACTTAAGATGACCGGGGAACAGACGTATAGAGAGAGAGAGAGAGAGAGAGAGAGAGAGAGAGAGAGAGAGAGAGAGAGAGATAGAGAGAGAGAGAGAGAGAGAGAGAAAGAGAGGGAAAGAAAGGGAAAGAGAGAGAGAGGGGTGGAGTTGAGTGAGAGAGATGGAGAGAAGGGAGAGAGACGGGAGGAGTGGGGGTGGAAAGAGGAGAGACAGATACGGGACAGAAACAGAGACGAGACGAAGGCAAAGGCAGAGACAGAAGCAGAGGCAGAGGCAGAGCCAGAGGCAGAGGCAAAGGCAGAGGCAGAGGCAGATGCAGAGGCAGAGGCAGAGACAGGGGCAGAGGTAAATGCAGAGGCAGAGGCAGGGCAGATGCAGAGGCAGAGATAGGGGCAGATGCAGAGGCAGAGGCAGAGGCAGATGCAGAGGCAGAGGCAGAGGCAGAGGCAGAGGCAGAGGCAGAGGCAGAGACAGAGGCAGAGGCAGGGGCAGATGCAGAGGCAGAGGCAGAGATAGGGGCAGATGCAGAGGCAGAGGCAGAGGCAGAGGCAGAGGCAGAGGCAGAGGCAGAGGCAGAGGCAGAGGCAGAGGCAGGCAGAGGCAGAGCAGAGGCAGAGGCAGAGGCAGAGGCAGAGGCAGAGGCAGAGGCAGAGGCAGAGACAGAGGCAGATGCAGAGGTAGAGGCAGAGACAGAGGCAGAGACAGAGACAGAGGTAGAGGTAGAGACAGAGGCAGAGGCATAGACAGAGACAGGGAAAAGGGTAGAGAGAAATACAGAGAGAGACAGATACAGCGACGGACCTATAGCGGGACAGAGAGTACAGAGTGTAGATCAACAGATGCGTGGAGCAATTTCGGGCCCGTTTCGTATTCATGAAGCAGACCCCTGCGTTCCTTTGTTGGCCTGCTACGTCGGCACCACCAGACGTACTCCCTGTATACCCCCAGAATCCATCGGGAGAAAAGAAAGTAGTAATGTCTATGGTTGGATGAGTAGGAGAAGAAGAGATAGAGAGTGTGGTGGGTTATATATCCCGGAATCAAAACACATCGTTACTGTGATTTCAGTCTCGGGGGGGGGGGGGGGGGTGGGGGTGCACATGATGCAGTTATTATGCTGGGATAATGTCGGTTACGGCGATGCTATACGGGAACAGGAATTCACCATTTGTTCTGAGCTGGTAGCTGTGGCCATTAAGTACACGCTCCTGCTTTCTCTACACCTCTCTCTCCATCTGTAACTCCACCTGCCTCTCTCTCTCTCTCTCTCTCTCTCTCTCTCTCTCTCTCTCTCTCTCTCTCTCTTGCTCAGAGTCAAGCTGTGGCTCGCTGAGCAAGGAGAACTTTTTTTTCTAAATTTGTCAAACTGTTTATTCATTGACTTGCATCAGTCCTTACACTGTCAACCTTTTTTGGCACGTCACACGATGTTTTTCGCGGATGTAAACAACCGTTCGGAAATAATTATTGGCAATCATCTTGAGATCTTGGATTCTTAGAATGTCAGCAAGAGTTTGAGAAAGAAGTGTAACATAAAATAGGCCCCTGAAATACTTCTGAGGACCGTAAAATGCAGATCGACTGAGCGATGGTTAGTATACAGTTGTAACGTTGCCTGCATGGCGAAACACCTGTCACAGCGCAACGCGCCATAGGCCGTGCTATTCAACAGTTTGACAGAGAGTAAATTGAGCATTCGCGTTTGCTCATTTACGTAAACCCTTCTAAAATCGAATTGAAATCGTTTCAGAAGCTGAAATTTTGGAACGAGAGGAGAATGACATATTCCTCCTCATTCTCCTCATCGGAGAGTGAAAATTCGACTGTGAACATACCTCAGGTGGCTTAAAAACATCCCTGAGGGTCCCATGTACCCCAGGCAGTGTTTTGGTCGCGGAGATGATGACTTCAAGACCAATTTGGTTAAAATACGAAAACATTTTTTTCGAGAGGAAAACAACCTGTAATCTTACAAGTAGCACATGGATCACATAGAATAAGTATTCCTCTTTGGAATAAAAGAAGAATTACAGTCATAGACCAATTCTTCTAGGAAATATGGCTAATTTCCATAGCACAAAAAAAAGCTCAAAAGTTTGTCAAAAGTTTGTCAAACTGTGGCTCGCCAACCATATTTTCCTTGATAACTCTTTTGATTCTATTCCCCTGGAGCATGTAAGATTTACACAAACTCAAAATTAGCAATAATATCGTCTGTGTGAAAATCATATTTCTAGCCCTTTTCCTGATTTTTTTACGAGCTAAAAACATCCCGAAATTTGTCAAACTGTGGTGAGCATTGGATTTTCAGATGTAAATTTTGGCGACTTGTGTCATATTTCGGAAACTTTTTTGCGGTGAATGTACTCATTGTCCACTGCGCTACAATATTCTGTAAAAAAAATGTGATAATTCCTAGTGGAACATAGTGAGGGAGAAAGTGAGTTTTCAAGACGTTTCTGCTCAATTTCCTTATTTGACCACGAGAGGGCGCTTCATTTTGTCAAACTGTGGCTAGCGAATGCCCACCTCTTCCAATCACTATTTCATCGAGGATAAGTCGCCTTAAGAGCATTCATTTTCAAGATGAAGTCTTTCCTATGTTAGCATTCAATGATCTGAGTTTAAAAATTATATTTACAGGGTCAATTTAATCACCTTGTTACAGTTTTCAGGCGGTTCATTATAAAACACCTATCATCTACACGGTAGGCTTATGTACATGTACATGTGTACATAACACATGTACATGTACATGTACTATACGTATAGTCTGTATACAATGTACTGGGCCTATGTAGGCCGTCGGCTGATCAGCAACATCGTTCGATCACTTCTGACTTTAATTTGTAAGGCAACCTGATGGTTTGGAAGATAGACAGATTTGACCATACTGAACATATCCTTATGGAGCCCCTTATGTTTTTATTTTGTTCCCTCAAATTATTATTTTGTTCCCTCGAATTATTATTTTGTTCCCTCGGAATCATTTTTTTCCCTCGGAATCATTTCGTTCCCTCGGAATCATTTTGTTCCCTCGGAATCATTTCGTTCCCTCGGAATCATTTTGTTCCCTTGGAATCATTTAATTCCCTCGAAATCATTCCGTTCCCTCAAAATCATTCCGTTCCCTCAAAATCATTCCGTTCCATCGAAATCACTTCGTTCCCTCAAAATCACTTAGTTCCCTCGAAATCATTTTGTTCCCTCGAAATCATTTCGTTCCCTCGAAAGTATTTCGTTCCCTCGAAATCATTTCGTTCCCTCGAAATCATTTCGTTCCCTCGAAATCATTTCGTTCCCTCGAAAGTATTTCGTTCCCTCGAAATCATTTCGTTCCCTCGAAATCATTTCGTTCCCTCGAAATCATTTCGTTCCCTCGAAATCATTTCGTTCCCTCGAAATCATTTCGTTCCCTCGAAATCATTTCGTTCCCTCGAAATCATTTCGTTCCCTCGAAATCATTTCGTTCCCTCGAAATCATTTCGTTCCCTCGAAATCATTTCGTTCCCTCGAAATCATTTCGATCCCTCGAAATCATTTCGTTCCCTCGAAATCATTTCGTTCCCTCGAAATCATTTCGTTCCCTCGAAATCATTTAGTTCCCTTTGAACATTTCAAGGGAACGAAATAATATTTTGTGGGAACGAAATTATTTTGAGGGGACATAATTTGAGGGAACGAAAAAAAAAATGTGTCTGTTCCCTTAGGCCGGGGCTTCCATATATCCTATGAGTCCACCAATGCAAAAGTCGCATTCTTCCGAGAAAGCCAGTCCAAATTTAGCATTTCGGCCATAGATCATAGATTAAAGTGTTCTTATTATCAGGTTTCAGCCACCCGGAAAAACATAAAAGAAAACATAACGCGAATCACAACCTCATACCCTGTGACAAAACTGAGCGGGAATCTCTGTCACTGCATAAAATGCGTACGAGGTTGATGTTACTAGGGTGTTAACATGGCGGCGCCCATGTCGCGATGTGTGTGTCAATATCACGGGGTCAGAAAAGGGCGAAATAATCTACTTTTCACGTGCCAGATGGTAGATATTTGTCACATGCTTCCACACATGAATGGGAGAATGGATTGAAATACGCAGCAAGACAACAAATAATCGTAGTAGCTGAGAATGGGAGATAAATTCTTCTCTGACTCTAGACTAGTACTGAGTAGTAGAGTTGCTGTAGTCAGAGCAACTTGGCCTTACAATCGCCCTTTTTTAAACAAATGGAGGGGTCGGGGCTTTTTGGAGGTGGTTCGGGCCGACCTCCTCCAATTTGTTTAAAAAAAGGGCGATTGCAAGGTCCAAGTTACTCGGACTAGAGCTAGTCTAGACGTCATTTACTTAGACTACACATGCACATAGTACTTAGTAGAGTTGAAAAACTGCAGGACTGCCCAACGCAATGGGACAATGCCAAATAGGAGATTGTAATAATAAATTTCACAATAATAATTAGTACACGTATAAATCTCCTTGGGCTTGGAAGTTCTGCTGAGTGAAATATTCTTCCAAATCTATGCACCGTATGCCACCAGTCCAAATGGATGAGAGACAAAGCATCTGGCAGTCCCAAGCTAAAAAAGCTGCGAGTATGAAGCAGGTAAGAAACCTTTTGCTTTGTGAAGAGATACATAGATAAATAATATTGTAAAATCCAACCCCTTTACCCAGAAACTTACTTTTCTGGATCCTTTAAAATCCTCAATTTTTTAGCACCTGAAAAATACTGCCTCAATCCTCCAAAATCGTACAAAATGGTTTTAAAGTAGAGAGGAGAGGCTTGTTTTCCTGAACAGTTTACCATAATTACTGTAGCTGTAAGACCACCACGCAGTTCTACTTCTAGTATAATGTTAACCATAATCCTCCAAAATCCTTTTTCAAATCAAGCTTGAAAAAAAATTCTTTGCTGTTCATCTTCCTGTCCTCCAAACTGCACAGAGGTTTTTTTTAAGAAATCAGTGTCCAATTTCCAACAATTTTGACCAACGAATTAATGTTAAATTGTCACTAATAAAATTCGCAAACCAATTTTGTGCAGAATTGGAAAAGGTTTTAGCACTATTTCTGTATTTCATCTTTTACAGATGTATACTAGTATACTAGTATACTAGTAGTGAAGCACGACAAAACCTTCACCGGCTGAAACACGGCCAAACAACCATTTTGTAATAATGGTTAGGACTCTTACCTGTAGTTGTTAAATATAATAAAATTGTGCGTGGTACATCCATTGGATTAAACAGATCATCCTCCTCCCATAATTTACAGTTTGTAAAAACGTGTTTAGAACAATCTTGAAATAAGAAGAGTTTCATGAAATCAGACCCGGGAATGTTAGGATTGATAATGTATCCATGTATCTTTTCAGTGATTGCAATAATTAATTTCTGTTTTATCTCTGCTTCAGTGCAGTTCTCAATTTGATTGAGTCTGATTGGTTTTGATGTTATTACAGGTGGGCTGTTGAGAAAAGTCAGTGAAACCCTTGGTGATGAGAGGATCGTGAAGAACATCAGAGACAAGGATATGGTGGCAACAGAAATGCACCACCATAGGTCATGCCACAAGCAATACATAAATGTAAGTGTTATGAACTAATCAAGTGTTATCCTTTTCCATCAAGGGAACATGACTCAGTACTCCTATAGATATGGATGTACTCCACATACCGCTGGGCAATCAATAATTGTTTTTGTAATGATTTGTAAGAGTAATAATATAAACTGACAAACTGTCAAAGAAAATATTGACTGGACCGGGACTTGAACCCGGGACGTCTGGATTAACGTAATCCAGTCAAAGTTTTCTGTGCTAAATTTTCAATTTGTTCAAAAGTTCCTAGTCAGTTTTTCATTTGTTTGTTTGAGAAATATAATAAACAATGTTGCAAACTCCTTAATGACTAAAATGTAAATCGCGAATACATGTAATTGTTTAGAGGGTCTGACATTTTGTTCCTAGCAGGACCTTTCTCAAAGGCAGATAAAGACAACTGAGATAGGTCCTGCTAGGATCAACATGTCAGACCCTCTAAATTTTCGAGATTATTACTATTGTTATTTTGTTTTTCGGGGAGCAAAATTTCATTCATTTGTGTTTTGTATTGTTGTTTCAGGCGCTGTACACCAAGATGGAACCACTTCTGCCACCTCCAGGACAGCTGCCTCATTTGCCAATGTATACAACCCATCTTGTTAGAAGTACATTGAGGGTTCAATTAAATTCAGAAAGGAGGTCCTTAGAATGACCAAACTTCAGCACCTACTGTTACAAACCTTTAGAGACATCCCATAAAAGTCAAGTGGGGATAATAGGTTCAACTGAAAAAAATACTAGTCATTGGCCCCTCCTCATGCATACAAAGTGGCAGGCATTGTTTCGAAAGAAGCCCACTGTGGTATTCTAAATCATCACACCTTTTCCTAATTTTCGACCGATGCTCTTTGGTTAAGGTCACAGAGTGCTGATGGGCAGATTGAAAATGATTAAGTGCTTGAAGTCAAAGATTACTTTTGCTTAGCTATTTGAGATTTACATACAACTCAAGTAGTGTGTAGTTATGAGATCAGCTCTTGTGCCAACAAATTAAACAAAAGAAATGCTAGGTTTTTCAGCAACCTTATCTTGTCACATAAAATGAACATGATTTAGGTGGTTGATACAACTTAATGTGGCTGCAGGCTGGTACAATTCCGTGAGAGCTTGTAAAATGTTTAATGCAATCCCCTTTATTTATGTTCTTCAGTCTGTGCAATTGTACTCACCAAGTGTATGTATTTAAATATCTCTAGCAATCATTTGTTATGGAAGTTTTAGATGCACAGCATTCACCTTTTAATTTGTTTGTTTAATTCTGAAACAGTCCCATTTTGCTCCTAAAACAAAGCAGAAGCCAATAACTTGTATTTGTTTCCTGTCAAAACGTAAATGGTAAAAAGATAAACATTGAATGTTAAAATGACCATTTGATATATGGGTACATCAGCAGAAACCTGTAACATTAAAGTAACATTACAACACATGGTAATGTATTGTAAATAGATGAATATTTGTCATGACTCCTTTATTAGCCCCATTAACTTAGTAAAGGAATAGAATGTGAATGCACATTTAAGTCTGTAGGGTCAAATTTTCGCACTTGAGGAGTGAGGACACAATTATCTGGATTCGGCACCCTCAAATTAACTTGAACTGCCATTAAGTTGCCTAAAAGTTTAGCTGAAATGAATTT
>OX465118.1:10899411-10929832 GCA_949987565.1 Luidia sarsii
GTAAATACGATAGTCATGGGTCGGTTTAACAACGGGCGATGCAAGGAGGGGCGGCAGGAGTTAGGACGTGGGGGAGAGAGAGAGGGATTGAGGGGTAAGTGATCGGGGTTAGTGTGTTGCCAGTCAAACAGCCAACGGGTGGCCGGTTCCAACTCAAGAAAGCGGAACGTGCTCTTCGGGCCAGGGGCTGGCTTTTGGATCGCAACGTCCCATAGCATTGTCCGTCACATTTTGCTCATTTACATTGAAGGATAACTGTACTACGATATTGTAACGTATACAAACCCAATGAAGACGGCGATATGGATACTGGAATCAATGAACGGTGCGCAACATTTCTCAAGTCAATTAGCAACATAAATGTATGCGTCAGGAGTGAGCGTGGAGGTTTGATCCCAGCGGGGGGATTATGTATGTATATATATGGGGAGGGAGAGAGAGAGAGAGAGAGAAAGAGAGAGAGAGGGAGAGAGAGAGAGAGAGTGAAAGAGAGAGAGAGAGACAGACAGACAGACAGACAGACAGAGAGACAGAGACAGAGAAAAATAGAGAGAGAGAGAGAGAGAGTGAGAGAGATAGAGGGAGAGAGAGAGATAGAGAGAGAGGAGAGAGAGAGGAGAGAGAGGAGAGACAGAGGAGAGAGAGAGGGGGGAGAAGGGGGAGAGAAAAGGAGTGAGAGATATAGAGGGAGAGAAAAGGAGTGAGAGATATAGAGGGAGAAAGGGAGAGGGACGCAGGGAGGTAGAGGGGTGAGAGAGACAGGGGAGAGAGTGGAGAGAGAGAATGAGGGAGAGAGGGGGAAAGAGAGAGAGAGAGAGGAGAGAGAGTGGGAGAGAGAGAGGGAGAAAGAGTTGAAGAGAGGGGGATAGAGAAGGAGGGGTGGAGCGAGGGGAGGAGTGAAAGAGGAGGAGCGAGGGGAGGGAGAGAGGGGGAAAGAGATTGGTGGAGAGAGAGGGAGAGAGAAGGAGGGAGAAAAAAGGAGAGAAAGGGTAGAGGGAGAGCGGGATGGAGAGGGAGAGAGAGATGAGGGATATAGAGAGATGCATAGGAAGAGGGAGAGCAAGATGGAGACAGATATCCAGAGAGAGAGAGAGAGGGTCTATTATTGGGTACGATCTGAAAATCAACCGTCGACGAGTCCGATAGCAGGGACCACGTGCTCGAAACGTCAGGCCCTCTAACTTTTGAGATTCATGTATTGCAAGTCATTTTTAGTCAGTGAGCAAAAGTTTGTGTATAATCTTCCTCTGTTTAACTTTGACTGGGTTGCTACATTGTCTTACGTGTTCCCCTTCGTTTTGAAGTCAGTATGGTTGAATGGTTCTGACTGGCGCCCCCACACCGGCAAAGTCCGCACAGGAAAAAAAAAATCATTTTGATTTGAAAATGCACGCAAGGAGTGCCTGGTGCGCTAATCTGAGTCAAGGATGCCGTGAATATACGCGGAATGTTCAGAACTACCCAGACGGTGCATAATTTCCAACACATAAAGGATTGTTCGGTAATCGGTGCCAAAGTTTGATGGGGGGTTGGGGCGAAAGAGGGTGAGAGAGGGAGGACGAGAGAGAGGGGCGAGAGAGAGAGCGAAAGAGAGAGAGAGAGAGAGGGGGAGGTAGAGAAAGAGAGGGAGAGAAGAGAAAAAAAGAGAGAAAGAGAGGGAGAGGGAGAGAGAGAGAAATAGGGTGAGAGAGGGGGTACGAAAGAGAGAGGGGAGAGAGAGAGGCGAGAGAGAGAGAGAGAGGCGAGAGAAAGAGAGAGGCGAGAGAGAGAGAGGCGAGAGAGAGAGAAGCGAGAGGGGGGAGGCGAGAGAGAGAGAGAGAGAGAGGGGAAGAGAGAGACGAGAGAGAGGGGGACAGAGCTAAGCTGAAAGACGGGCGACCCGTCCCGGGTCAACGAAGCGGAGCCGAAGTTGTCGCCAGTCGGCACCGAGGCTAAATGCCGCCGGTGGTTCATTGGGAGGGCACTGAGTGCCTGGGGACGAGCCGGTGGTGGTGGTGGTGGTGTCCGGTGGTGGTGGGGGTGGTGGTGGTGGTGGTGGTGGTGGTGGTGGTGGTGGTGGTGGTGGTGGTGGTGGTGGTGGTGGTGGTGGTGGTGGTGGTGGTGGTGGTGGAGGCTGTGGTTGGGGTGGTGGCGGTTGTGGTGGTGGTGGTGGTGGTGGTGGTGGTGGTGGTGGTGGTGGTGGTGGTGGTGGTGGTGGTGGTGGTGGTGGTGGTGGTGGTGGTGGTGGTGGTGGTGGTGGTGGTGGTGGTGGTGGTGGTGGTGGTGGTGGTGGTGGTGGTGGTGGTGGTGGTGGTGGTGGTGGTGGTGGTGGTGGTGGTGGTGGTGGTGGTGGTGGTGGTGGTGGTGGTGGTGGTGGTGGTGGTGGTGGTGGTGGTGGTGGTGGTGGTGGTGGTGGTGGTGGTGGTGGTGGTGGCGGTTGTGGTGGTGGTGGTGGTGGTGGTGGTGGCGGCGGCCCCACCGTTGTCAACGGTATATACAAGAACAACGTCTATCTTTTTGGCTCTATCTCTCCTCTCCCCTTCTCCTCCACATCCCCCGCCTCTCGGACCGCCCCAACCGACAGCACCGCCGCCACCGACGTAACATCAGCACCTGTCAGCCGATACCAAGTGCCTCCTTTTCTTCCGCAGTTTGATTTCATCATTATCAACATCATCATCATTACCGTCATTGTTGGTGTTTGTGCTGTCAACTGGCGATACGGGGCTTGCGTGGAGAGAAGGGTGTATATGGGGAATAGCTGGAAAACGCTGAAAAGGGCTGAAGGGACGAATTGTGATCAAGCTACGGTTCCTTTGCGCTGTGCTATTGTGATGTGGGTCTCTGGGTGGTTTTTTTTTTTTTACAATTTCGGGGGTGGGGGAGGGGTGGTTGAGCATCAGTCTCGCTATCCTGAGGGGAAAATTTGTAGTTGTTACGAGCTGGCGACGGGCTGACAATAGCGGTCATCCATTAGACGCGCAGAGAATGGAATCATTGCCGGTGCAGTCAGATCGAAACATGGAGCCATGAAACGGTTGAAAAAGCAGGAGGGAGGAGATGGAGAGATAGAGGGAGGGAGGGAGGGAGGGAGGGAGGGAGGGAGGGAGGGAGGGAGGGAGGGAGGGAGGGGGAGGGAGGGAGGGAGGGAGGGAGGGAGGGAGGGAGGGAGGGAGAGAGAGAGGGAGGGGGAGGGAGGGAGGGGGGAGGGAGGGAGGGAGGGAGGGAGGGGGAGGGAGGGAGGGAGGGAGGGAGGGAGGGAGGGAGGGAGGGAGGGAGGGAGGGAGGGAGGGAGGGAGGGAGGGAGGGAGGGAGGGAGGGAGGGAGGGAGGGGGAGGGAGGGAGGGAGGGAGGGAGAGAGGGAGGGAGGGAGGGAGGGAGGGAGAGAGGGATAGAGAGAGAGAGACAGAGAGAGAGAGAGAGAGAGAGAGAGAGGGGAGAGAGAGAGGGAGAGAAAGAGAGAGCGAGAGGGAGAGAGAGAGGAGGGAGGGAGAGAGAGAGGGATGAGAGAGAGAGGGGTGGTTAGAGACATGGACAGATAGACAAGCAGAGAGTGGGCCCAGGACAGAGAGGAGGGAAAACAGAGACGGTGAGTGAGAAAGAGATAAACGAGATTTAAAGGTTTTCACGGTGAGAATAGCAGGAGAAATATGTTTGCGGTGACACCACGCAAAGTTCTCTTTTGTGAGTATGTGTGGTTCTGAAAAGAACCGGAGGAACTCGGCTTTTCGAACAGTAAAATTATGGTCGTCTTCATCGGGAGACTGGATAGACTGGATAGGAGATGGTTTAAAAGAGAGAGAGAGAGAGAGAGAGAGAGAGAGAGAGAGAGAGAGAGAGAGGGGGGAAGGAGAGAGAGAGGCGAGGGAGAGGCTGAGACCGACAGAGACAGAAGGAGAGGGAGAAAGAGAGAAAGACATGTGGAGGGAAAGAATGACAGACAGACAACCAGACAGACAGGCAGACAGACAGGCAGACAGACAGGCAGACAGACAGGCAGACAGACAGGCAGACAGGAGAAATCAGTGATGGGAAATGTGTGAGAGAGAGGAGGCAGAGAGTTAGAGAGAGAGAGAGAGAGAAAGAGAGAGAGAGAGATGAAGTGACAGAAAGACCACAAAGAACCCAGTCAGGGGTGAAGTATCGTTGGCGTCAACCACCCCTATCCCCCAGCCCCGCACCATACAAGGAAACAATCAAGCCGGTGCTGACGCGGTTTCTTGTTATAACAAGCATTTTTGTTGTATGTGTGTGACGGCTTGTGCGGCGGTTTGTGTGGGGGTTGTGCGTGGGTTGGGTTGTGAGTGAGGGTGTGGGGTTGCGTGCATCTGTAGAAGTTGGGGCGGAGTGTTTCGGGACCCTGATCAAACGATGCAAAGCGAAATGTCAGACATTCTGTCACCTGAAGTGATACAGGAATGCCGCAGACTGCCGACTGTCTTAGCCGGTTTTTTTTTTTTTTTTTTTGAAAAGGTGTAAAATCTCAATCTATCTGAACAGTGGCAGATATCCCGGCTTTTACTTTCTTTTCCCCTCTTTGTTTGCCTAAAAGTGAAGTGCATCCACTTTGTCTCTCCCCGAAGTACTATCAGCCAGGTTCACAACAAATTGTTTGTTTGCATCTGATTAAAGGGTACTCCCTAGCGATATACATCACGTGATGAATCAAATCCTTCTGACTTGTGTCCCCAGCCCCCCCCCCCCAGCAATGACAGTTTATTACATATTTTAGGAAGTCCGCCACCTGTGTGCTGGATAGCACCTGTGATTAAGGAGCTGTTACTTTACACTAGAGGTACTAGAGTCTAGTCTCGGTGAAGTCCTGAGAGAAAGAGAGAGAGAGAGAGAGAGGGGGCGAGATAGAGAGAAAGAGAGAGCGAGAGGGAGAGAGGAGAGAGAGAATCGAGGGAGAGGGGGGGAGAAGGAGAGAGAAGGAGAGAGAGAAGGAGAGAGAGAGGGAGAGAGAGAGAAAGAGAGAGAAGGAGAGAGAGGCAGAGAGAGAGGGAGAGAGGGGGGAGAGAGAGAGAAAGAGAGAGAGAGAGGGGAGAGAGAGAGAGTGAGAGAGATGGGGAGATAAAGGGAGAGAGATGGAGAGAAAGAGAAAGAGAGAGAAAGAGAGAGAGAAAGGGGGAGAGAGAAAGAGGGAGAGAGGTATAAGAGGGGGCGAGAGAATGAGAGTGAGAGAGAGAAAGAAAGAAAGGGGAGAGGGAAAGAGGGAGAGAGAGAGTGAATGAGAGAGGGAGAGAGAGAGATGGGGAGAGGGAGAGAAAAGAGAGAGAAAGAGAGAGAGAGGGGGGGGGTAAAGAGAGAGGGAGAGTGAGAGAGAGAGGGGGGGGAGGAGTGAGAGAGGGAGAGAGTGGAGGATAGAGGTGGAGAGAGGAGGAGAGAAAGATAACGACATCCCCTGTTATCTTTCTATCTATTCTCCTCACGAGTTTAAACCCGAGAAAAAGTGCAACCGTAGATTCTCCGAAGCATGCGAATGGGATGAAAACAAAAAACCTCACGAAATACACTCTATAATTATGCTCATTCATTCATACCAATCGTTTGCACAATACCTCTAAACAATTAATCATCTCAGGAAATATAACTGTCAAAATGCAAGGGTCCCCGTCTCCCCGCGAATAATAATTAAAAAAAAAAGATCACACGCCATGGGCTTGGTTTTCGATTATATTTCTTAATCAATTAGGCCTATATATAAAACTAGAATAGACAATCAAAATGTGTGCGTATATACGAAACTGGGGAGTGGGACTGGAATTGAGGGAACGGGAACGATGAGAAATAAACAAGGCGTAGGGCAGACAGGGGGTTGGCTCGGGACGGGGACAGGGGGTTGGTGACGGCGGGGGAAAGGGGGTTGGTGACGGCGGGGGGAAGGGGGTTGGTGACGGCGGACGGCCGGGCGGGCGGCCGGGCGGGCGCTCCAGGTAACGCTTGGCGAGTTTTTCGCGGCCTCCGTTGTCAGTCCTCGGCAGCCTGGCTGGCTCCAAGGCGGGGGGCTGATGCTTTCAAACCCCCACCCCCCCCCCCCTCCACCCCAATCGGTTGTCGGAGGTGGCGGTGGTGGTGGGAGGTGGGGTGGAGGAGGAAACGTGTGTATACAGGGAGCGAAAGGATTGTATAGGAAGAGAGAAAAACTCAAATTACGCGGCTGGAGGAAAAATAAATAAAAGTGCTAATGAACCTGGCGCGACTGGAAAGCTCGTAAATTACGACACAATGCCGGACTGGCAGGGGACTGGGTCGGCAGTGCTGTCAGGGGACCTCGTGTCGGGCGTCACGCTCGGCCGACTTACGAGCCCTCGGGCTCGTCTTGGACACACTCCCCCTGAAGGAAGCGGTATGCAAATCGTAAATGTAGAGACAACAACAGGAAAACAAAATGTAGCCGAACCGCGAAAAGGCAGGTTGCCCGTTCGTCGTCCGGGCGTGTGTAGACACGTGCAGCCTAGTTTCGCGTGAAGTCTAGCTCTTGAGGAGTACTTTTTTGTTTTGGTTTACTACCGATGGCAGGGTGATATCCTTCCGCCACTGGCCGTCGCGTACGTACCGACTAGGTCAGGCTCGTCTACTGTTCGCGCTGCGGCTGGACCGCCGTGCGCCCGACCCATATTCAGGTCGAGTCATCGGTGAAGGTCAATCACTCCAGAAAGCGGCCATATAGGCCAGGAACAGCTAGAATTCGTACGAAAACACTCCAGATCTAAAGCTGAATCCAGCACAAAAGAAAATAAGAAATCTCATGGTGTTGTGCGATTATAGCATAATAGTAACAATAATAACAACAATAGTCTAATCTCTACTTGTATAGCGCAATGAGAATATAGAAATCCCTCAAAGCGATTCAAAATTAAACGAACGTTAGGCCTGCTTGGAAAAAGACAGACCAGTTGACCAGATTCAAACAACTGTGCAAGATGTAATTCCAGAGGTACCGGTAAGCAATATCATAGGTCCCGGTGCAATGATGTGGTTAATTGCTGATTTTAAATAACTTTCTGAAATTCCCAGTCTATTTTTTTTGTCCTGTATTTTCTTGACAAACCCCCCCCCCCAAAAAAAAACCTTCAATAATTATTGGTGTAAAAACTACAGTATCATCTTAACAATCACACTCACAAATTTAAAGTACAATTATACAGAAGAAAAATACGTAGCCTAAAATGTAAAATACACCACCCCTTGATGAACTCAGACCTTCCAATCTACTCCCCAACCCCCAATCCCCGAGATCGCGAACAGACCAGGGACCAATGTCATTGAGCCGCCTATCAGCGCCCAAATGTGCTTAAGCGCAAACAGTCAAGAGCCACTGGATCCCCTTGCCATCCCAAACTTCAATGGTATTTCATTCTGAGCAAAGAAGAGAATGAAATACAAGTCAAAAGCAATGGACATCGCATCGCTGGGCAGTTTGTAATCGCTGGGCAGTTTTTTTAACAAAATAATACAGCATAAAAGGGAAATAAAAGAAGAAGACAAATCAGCTAAGCGTTTTCATTTTCACGCGGATGCTGCAACGGTTGCATCGATTTATTCGTGTTGAAATCAAGCACTTCCCCCTGCAGACCCGGACTGCCAGACCGAGAGCGTGTTATTGTGAAAACGTGATTAATGCCATCATGAAAGTGATAAAATGGTCATAGACTGTCCAAACAATCTGGTGAAGAAGGGCATATCATTGTCTATTTAAGCCACGGGTAAACCAGTAGTATGTTAAGATAGCGGAAAGCTCTGCTCTGCTCTGCTCTGCCCTGCCCTGCTCTACTCTGCTCTACTCTGCCCTGCTCTGCTCTGCTCTGCTCTGCTCTGCTCTGCCCTGCCCTGCTCTACTCTGCTCTACTCTGCCCTGCTCTGCTCTGCTCTGCTCTGCTCTGCTCTGCCCTGCCCTGCTCTACTCTGCTCTACTCTGCCCTGCTCTGCTCTGCTCTGCTCTGCTGTGCCCTACTCTGCTCTGCCCTGCCCTGCTCTGCTCTGCTGTGCTCTGCTGTGCTCTGCTCTGCTGTGCTCTGCCCTGCCCTGCCCTGACCTGCCCTGCCCTGCCCTGCCCTGCCCTGCCCTGCCCTGCCCTGCCCTGCCATGCCCTGCCCTGCCCTGCCCTGCCCTGTCCTGCCCTGCCCTGCCCTGCTCTGCTCTGCTCTGCTCTACTCTGTCTGCTCTGCCTGCTCTGCTCTGCTCTGCCCTGCTCTGCTCTGCTCTGCTCTGCTCTGCTCTGCTCTGCTCTGCTCTGCTCTGCTCTGCTCTGCTCTGCTCTGCTCTGCTCTGCTCTGCTCTGCTCTGCTCTGCTCTGCTCTGCTCTGCTCTGCTCTGCTCTGCTCTGCTCTGCTCTGCTCTGCTCTGCTCTGCTCTGCTCTGCTCTGCTCTGCTCTGCTCTGCTCTGCTCTGCTCTGCTCTGCTCTGCTGTGCTCTGCTGTGCTGTGCTCTGCTCTGCTCTGCTCTGCCCTACTCTGCTCTGCCCTGCCCTGCTCTGCTCTGCTGTGCTGTGCTCTGCTGTGCTCTGCTCTGCTGTGCTCTGCCCTGCCAGGCCCTGACATGCCATGCCCTGCCCTGCCCTGCCCTGCCATGCCCTGCCATGCCCTGCCCTGCCCTGCCCTGCCCTGCCCTGCCCTGCCCTGCCCTGCCCTGCCCTGCCCTGCCCTGCCCTGCTCTGCTCTGCTCTGCTCTACTCTGTCTGCTCTGCCTGCTCTGCTCTGCTCTGCCCTGCTCTGCTCTGCTCTGCTCTGCTCTGCTCTGCTCTGCTGTGCTCTGCTGTGCTGTGCTCTGCTCTGCTCTGCTCTGCCCTACTCTGCTCTGCCCTGCCCTGCTCTGCTCTGCTGTGCTGTGCTCTGCTGTGCTCTGCTCTGCTGTGCTCTGCCCTGCCAGGCCCTGACATGCCATGCCCTGCCCTGCCCTGCTCTGCTCTGCTCTGCTCTACTCTGTCTGCTCTGCCTGCTCTGCTCTGCTCTGCCCTGCTCTGCTCTGCTCTGCTCTGCTCTGCTCTGCTCTGCTCTGCTCTGCTCTGCTCTGCTCTGCTCTGCTCTGCTCTGCTCTGCCCTGCCCTGCCCTGCTCTGCTCTGCTCTGCTATGGTCTGCTCTGCTCTGCCCTCCCCTGCCCTGATCTGCCCTGCCCTGCTCTGCTCTGCTCTGCTCTGCTCTGCTCTGCTCTGCTCTGCTCTGCTCTGCTCTGCTCTGCTCTGCTCTGCTCTGCTCTGCTCTGCTCTGCTCTGCTCTGCTCTGCTCTGCTCTGCTCTGCTCTGCTCTGCTCTGCTCTGCTCTGCTCTGCTCTGCTCTGCTCTGCCCTCCCCTGCCCTGATCTGCCCTGCCCTGCTCTGCTCTGCTCTGCTCTGCTCTGCTCTGCTCTGCTCTGCTCTGCTCTGCTCTGCTCTGCTCTGCTCTGCTCTGCTCTGCTCTGCTCTGCTCTGCTCTGCTCTGCTCTGCTCTGCTCTGCTCTGCTCTGCTCTGCTCTGCTTCGTGTATTTAGAGCTTTGTTTTCCTTAGTTCTCTTCGATTTCGTTTGTTTCTGTTCTGATATTTATCGCACCATATACCAAGAAACTTGTAATACGAACACCTATTGCTTTTTTATCCATTTTGTTTTCCTTCGCGGGCAAGGTACGCGTCGTTCCGCAACACACCTGCTCCCGCGAAGTATATAGTATATACGCAACAATTCCCGCCCGTCATTTGAAATGTTTCCTCTTTTTATATAAAAAATAAAATGGATGAAAAATGGCCGGCGGACCCCATTGCCGCCCGTCTCGCCATCAATCACAGGCCAGGCAACCCAGGCGTAACGCCGCGGATAAAGGAGGCTCCCGGTCTGTTTACCTAGCCCAAAGTTTGCACCAAGGTCGGTCTGGAGAGGGGAGGATAATAAACGAGGATTTGGAGAGAATGGGGGAAAGATTGAAAGAGACAAATCTCTCTTGCTGTTCGTCGCCTGAATGGTGAGCAGACTCCGTGTGGTGACTGTTCTTTTTTGGCATGCACCCCTGCTCGAGATCACGGCTATGTTATGCCCCCTCTCTCTCCCCCTCACCCTCCCCATCCCCCTCCTCCTCCCACCCATGTGACCAATATCTTGGTTGTCAGCTGCAAGCGATGAAATTTCGTGTTCTGTTGTCCCTCTGCTCGTTAAATCCGAGTTTTGTTTTCTTGGTTTCAGCTGCATGGCTTTTCCGTTCTCTCTCTCGCTCTCTCTCTCTCTCTCCCTCTCTCTCTCCTCTCTCTCTCTCTCTCTCTCTCTCTCTCTCTCTCTCTCTCTCTCTCTCTCTCTCTCTCTCTCTCTCTCTTACCACGAAGGATTGTATAGTAAGCATCGGGCAGAGCGAGCGTGCCCCCAATTTGAACCTTGCCCGCCCTGCCAGGGAGATCCGTCATCGTTTTGAGGGTTTTTTTTTCAGGAGACGAACCCCCAGGCCTCCGAGTTTCTGGCGAACGGTACACAGGGCCCCGCATACCTGCGCTGCCTATTGCGTAAGAATTGTGTTGTGCAAGACGGGCGCGAGCATGGCACGAAAATGTCAAGTTGAGCGTGCATTGCCAAACAGAAGGAAAGAAAAGGATTAACTTGTATACCCATGGACTTCTTTTTTTAAACAGACAATTCCTTATTCCACATAACACGAAAATTGTTGTGCTAGCTAGTTGAAAGCAGACAAGAAAAGCGTTTTCAGAAGAGCTTCGCACAACTTATAAAAAAATATAAAAATTCCAATCATTTCAACCACGTATCTCCTCGTCATTTCTGCCAAAATTTAGGACAAGTACGGGACAAACAAGCTAGGTAATGTATCGTGCATGCTGAATCGTCACCACTGTAGCAGGTAGATATGGCCCCTTTAATTGATGACGTTTCATATATTGATCTTTTTTATATGATTCGCACGACAATTCTTCCTTTGAGAAAGCTCCTCTTAAATTTTCGTAAATTTCTGAAGAAAACAGAATCGTCCTACTCGTAAAGCTCGTATTGTGTTGAGTTCCGTTCCTAACCGGACCTTTCTCGAAGGCGGTGTCTTTATCTAATCGGTATTGGATTTTACTGATGATAAATTAGATCAAAGTAGAGGACTGTACTGTGCTGCGTACACCTCAGCTCTAGGTCAGATCGGAATATCGGTCACTATCTCCCAATGGTTTGGTTCAAGGACGCTGTAGATGGCCTCACGGCTCGATCTTACTTCTCATAGGGCGGAATTTATTGCCACTTTGCCTTAGTTGATTACAGTACTTAATATGTCATTTTTTGGCAAACTGCCTCAAATGACCAAAAAGCGAATGTCGAAAAATAGGAGGGCCTGACGTATCGATCCTATCAGGACCTTTTTCCAAGGCACTTTGCCTTTGAGAAAGGTCCTGCTAGGATCGATACGTCAGGCCCTCTAACTTTTGAGATTTATGTAGACCCTATTGCAGGTCATTTTAGTCAGTGAGCAGTTGGCAACAGTTGCTTGTATTAACTGCAATCGTTGATATAATAGTTTAATAACCGAGATATATATGTAACATAGGTATTCACCTATACCCTTTGACCAATACTCTGAATGAAATCCAAAGTTACGACGCAAGACATAATGGCGAGGCAACGTGGAGTCACGGAAACCACTTTTCGATAATAAGGGCTCTAATGTTTTAAGGTCACGCACACGGTGCGCCGACTGCAGTGACTATAGCGTACGCGTAGACACACTTACGAATTTCCCGATTTTTCAATACTTACAGACATTTGTGGAAAAGGTTTCTACGGACAGACGATTCTCTCATACATAAGCTTTCCAAAACTGAAAACAAGATGATTCTGACATGCATTTTGACCACACTTTGACGATTTGTTTTTGGTTGAATGAAAATGTTTTCTTGATTTTTATCATGTGTAGACTTCTAATAGCAGTGTTGAGTCCACAAAATGCAAAAAAAAATTATAGCATTTTCATATCGTCGGCTCTTTACAAAGTTACAACTTAATGACATTTACATTTTTTTTTTTCAAATGTTTAAACTGCCGAATCTGTTTTCATCAAACGTTTCGAATTATTTCGATTGTCAAGTTGTTGAATCGTTTTCCCTTTTCAAATTGTTGATTTTTACGCTTTTCAAATTGTTGATTTTTACCCTTTTCAAATTGTTGATTTTTTTTTTTACATTATCAAATGTAGACTTTCTCGCTTTACCCTGGGAAACACTGCGCATCCAGCCTCGAAATCACTTCTAAAAAAATGTCTGAACAAGTTCTAAAAAACTGAGGCATTATCCTGCACAGTTAAAAAAAACAGTACCTTGCTCTAATGTCTGTGCCCATGCAGAAGGTACAGTTGTTCAATGCCACATTGGGTATATGTGATTTGATATGAAAGACAACAGTGAAGATGGTGCTGCGTGTCTTCTAAATACCAGCGCCTGTTGTTTTTTTGTAGTCAGTATAATACTCCATGTATCGCCGTAGGGCCCTGTCTCTAGCCTTTTGAGGAAAGAAGGAAATCCGAACAAACTGTGCAGGCGGTATTAAAATATTACGCCGTGCCCGTCACTTTTTCAAACTTGAAGCCTACCGACGTGTGCCGCGTACCTAATGCGGGCGATTTCCAGTAGCACGTTGGTTTTTCATGTCTTGTTGTTATCTTTTTTTTTTTTGATTCTGTCTTTTTTATTTTTACGAGCAGCGAACAGTTCGGCCAGCGTAGATCCCTGGCTGAGTCGGTGGGGGCTTTAGCGCCGCTGCGCCGGGGACGTCCAGGCGCCAGCGTCGCTCCGTAATCCCTCCACGCACTCCGCCGTACATTAGAGTGCGTGCGATCTGCCCTGTTCCCCCCTTCCACATTCCCCCTCCCCTCTCTCTCTATCTCTTGTTTTTTCCTATTGGATTCTATAGCCTATTCTGATTTTTTTTCGTGGGTCTATCTCTCTTTCTTGTTTCGGGAAAGAGCCGCGGACAGGGCCTGGCCTACGCGATTAGGGGGCGTCCAATCCCGAGTCAGAGACCAAATCTGACACCAGACGAGAGCCAAATCCGCCGGATTTTTCCGCTTTTTTTTTTTTTTTTTTGGAAACCGGCGCATCGGGCTGCCAATTCCTGCCGATCAGGCAAGGGGTAGTAGCCGGCCAGCTCACGCTCTCGTGAGTTCGAAACCTCGCCGGCACGGCGGACAGACGGAACCTATACACACGCCGGGGTTTTGAGGGGGGGAGAACAGACGCAGAGACCATACCACAACCCCCCCCCTCTCAAGAACCCCCCCCCTCTCCCCCTCCAGAAACAAAATGTCCTGGAATGTTCTCCACGTCCCGGATTGATACGATCGGTTCCGAACGAAGTCGGCTCCCCCCGTGTCGAGCGCAGCTATACAAGGTAGGCTTTGGCGTAACATTCAACTTGTTGCATGCATTATCCAGACTATTGGTTTCCCTCGTTCAGTCAATGGTCATACCCAAAGATACATAGATGTTCCAACGACTCCGAAAAAGACGATTATGACACCCCCCCCCCGCCTCAGACCTCCGTTAGAAGGGGTGGAGAGTGGTTAAGTCTGTATATGTGACCCGGCACAACGACATGAGGAATATCCCACCAAAACATTTTTGAGTAAACAACGCCTGAAGTTAAAGTATCTTCGCAATTCGATTACAAATCAATTTTCTTTTGTTCTTCTTTTTGGAAATTTTAAGTATTAGAGGATATTATATTTTGATATCATTTGAAAGCTAATGGTATACTCTTTTACATCATTAGACAACCTCAAAATCTCAAAAGTGGGGTTATTCCTCATTATGCTGTGCCGGGTCACATATAAGTTTCAGGCATCTACTGGCGAGCAAATGACGCAGTATCGCTCGCATGACCCCCACGGTGTCTGCATAGCGCGATGCGGCACTGTGTGGTCGGGGATGTTTGCCAATCTCCCATCGCTGGTTTCCAAGCCTCGTGAGTCCGTCACTGGCGACATTTGCGTCATTGTTATAAACCATCGTTCTACCTGCGTCACTTTGGGATAAGCCTATGTGTTGTTTTTTTTAGCACGCTTACACATTAATCAAAATAACTGGTTCTGTCGTACACTGCTATGCCAGGGCAGGACGTTTATGAATACATGTTTCTCGGTTCTGGTCTGCTTCGATTTCAGGATAGAGGTATTTGTGACCCGGCACAGCATAATGAGGAATAACTCCACTTTTGAGATTTAGAGGTTTTCTAATGATGTGAAAGAGTATACTAGGCCTATTAGCTTTCAAATGATATCAAAATATAATGTCGTTATATAATGTCGTTATATAATGTCGTCATGTCGTTGTGCCGGGTCACATTTTTTCTTCTTCTTTTATTTATTATTATTTTTGGGGGTGGGTATTTGCTGAAAGAAAATGCTCAAGGCCTGTCATGTCTGAGCGTCGGGAGCTTCCACGATGCGTCCATGACGTCGGTGCTTAGCGACAAAGAGCTGGTTTCCCCCACGCACGCCCCCCTTCCGTGCCCTTTGAGCTGCACTTCCGGTCCCGTCCACTTGCAGAGGCTGCGTCATGTTTCAGCGTGCTGCGCGGCGTATACAGGCGGCAAGACGCGAAGTGTGTGGAGACTGTACGGGCTGGTGCCGTCCCCCGCATGCCCGACCGTCTGCAGCTGAGCATTGCAAGTCCCCTGTACCTTACGTTCTGCAAATGTGCAGCAGGACACACTGTACCGCAACAATGGGGAGGAAGTGTTTGGGAAAAGCTTAACCAGTATCTTTACCAACCTTGGTCCAAATCTTAACTGGTAACATGATCTAACTGACATTTTAAACAGGACGCCTTGTACCGCAAAGTGTGAACGTGTTTGGCGATATGTTTAAAACAATACTACCATACCGACACTGGTCCAAATGTCAACGGATCGCGGGTGACAACTGGTGACAACAGCATGTTTGCCAAATGTCGACGGGTGACAACCGGCATGTTTGCCAAATGTCAACGGGTGACAACTGGTGACAACCAGCATGTTTGCCAAATGTCAACTGGTGACAACTGGTGACAACCAGCATGTTTGCCAAATGTCAACTGGTGACAACCACCATGTTTGCCAAATGTCAACGGGTGACAACCGGCATGTTTGCCAAATGTCAACGGGTGACAACTGGTGACAACCAGCATGTTTGCCAAATGTCAACTGGTGACAACTGGTGACAACCAGCATATTTGCCAAATGTCAACGGGTGACAAATGGTGACAACCACCATGTTTGACTCAATTGGGTTTTGCTGCAGCCCATATACCCGCGCGGGGTCTGTTGAGGGACTTCCACATTCAGATTTATGGCCATCAGGGGCTAATTTTTCATTGGTCGGGATTGGCAGCTTCGGGTAAGACCAGTGTTCTGCGTAGGCCAATGATGCCAATAGCAGACATTCACCCTTTAATAAAAAAAACATGGCAGACTGGTTATACGGTGAGGCTAAATTGTGCGAGCATTACCCAAAGCGCTTGCCGATGCCGGTCACTGACGCACGCGCCCGCTACATGGCACTGGCGGCAGCCGCCTGGCTACGGCTGTCCCAGCAGACGCACACAGCACATCGCAAGCCACAGCCATTAGAAATAACCGTTACTATAACGGCGCGCGTTTAATCCATGTGCGCACGTGCACACACAGATTGGTTCTGCCCAATCGGGAGCAAAACAAGGAGAAGGGAACGGTTCATAACAGGCTTGGTTCTTACTCACCAAAATCGGCCTTCTTACTATAGAAGCGTTGCCTTCCCCGGCATAATATATATAAAAGAACGGTGCAACCAGAACGACCACCCGGTGGTGACTGTAGAGCTCGTTGTTCTGACTGATTGGTAGCCCCCATGTTTGCTGGAGAAAATTTGGTCGTTTTCGAAATGAAGCCTTTGCCTCGACCTTAGTCTTCGGCCATATTTATCTTACTCGTAATGATAGCACAGACATCTAGAAACAAGCGTTTGGCCCCAGTTTCCTGGGGAATGCCCTGTACCTATCAAGCCAATAAACCTTCAAATTCGGAAACAAAACCACAACCTTGATTTTCAGGTTTGATTCAACCTTGATTTTTAGGTTTGATTCAACCTTGATTTGCCGTATCACATGGGTATTTTTGCATCTCATTTGGTGCAGAACAGGAAATGCAAATGAGAAAAGAAGATTATCATAATGTCCACATTTTTCTTTGAATATGTTTATCGCTGCTCTGTGGCAAATCAAGCCAAAAAAACTTCAGATTCGGTAACACACTACAGCCTGGATTTTCAGGTTTTGTCAGACGGAGACAAAGCCTGAGCCCAAGCCTAAGCCTTCATTTTGAAAATGGCCTATAATTAATTGACAGCCTCCATATTTTCAAAGTTTTGACTCTGTTTTGTCCTTGTCATCAGAGAAAATGTTTTAAGTTGAAGTCGCTTCATAAAGTTAACCGGAGATCGACAATTGAGCTACCATTGTCGACTTTTAATCTGCCCTTATCGTCATTTGATTTGTTTTGTAAAAATTGATATGTATTTGTCGACTTTTAGTCTTTTGATGCCCTTCGACATACGGTAGGCCTACTTCAATGTCGACTTTTAATATTTCTTTCTTTCTTTGTCGACCTCGGCGCTTTCTTTGTCGACCTTTATTTTTTTCTTTTAGTTTCCTTCAACATGACCTCTCGGCATGAAACTATTTCGATCACTCAAGACAGTGTGTATTTGAAAAGAAGGATATACACCATTCAAATGAGAGATTCATCATTACAATGTTTTACGGTACCAGCTGTAGATGTCCACATTTATCATCTTTAAATGGACGACTCATTAGCAGTGCCGGTATAGACCGATTGCGCGACCAATGTTTACATGCCATATCACATGGGTATTTTTGCATCTCATTTGGTGCAGAGCAGGTGCGGAAATGAGAAAAAGAAGACTATCATAATTGTCCACAATTCTCTTTGTACATTTTCATCGCTGCTCTGTGGCAAATGAGACGAAATAGAATATGCCCACTATGAGACACGTGATGGCATGTGAACAGTGATCGCGCAATTGGTCTATCATGCCCTGTATGGTTAACCCGCTGGACAGTCGCAGAAGTCTATGCAGTTATTAAGTTCCTTCTTTCATCGGTCTTCTGACGAGGGACACACTGCCCGAAACGTTGAACTGCCGCCTCTTAAAAGCCCCTACACAACATTGAAAAACAGAAATGTTCACACATTTACATGAAACTTATACAGTTTGAAGATGGTTATAGTAGTAACCTCGCACTGAGATATTTCTGCCTAAAATGATGTATTTTGGGAGAAACGAGAAATAGTTTACGTCTCACCGAGATCTAAACTATTTTTTGGAACAGTATATACGGCGATGAATGCTGCATTTTCGCGAAACAAATGAAGCGGTTTTCACGATTTTCTCGAGACGCGGTTGGCGGATTGAGCTGAATTTGTGCACAGGTGTGCTATTCCGTGCATATGTTGGATCAGACAACGTAAGGATGCTATTCTTTGACTTCGACCAATGTTGTGTAGGGGCTTTAAAGACTCCGCATTAATAGGAAATGATGTACAAGGCGTCACCGCATACTTCCCCTTGGTACTTCCGCCATGCAAAGTTTCATCTTCATTATCTTGATTTTTTTGGGTTTTTTTTTTTTTTTTTTGGGGGGGGCAGATGGAGTTGACTCGTCTGCTGACGAGATTTAATGAGACTAAACGACACTTGTCGAGAACGAGGGAGACTTGACGGGCCCTTCCCTCACCGGACGAGAACGTGGCATGACAAAATCGAAATTCGACGAGACGATTGAGAATACACGACCGTACCTATTACACCATGAACACCATCGAACTGGGATGCAGTTCGAAAACTCGAATCCTTCTAAGTTGACGGATGCAATGAGTCTCTTACTGTACATACAAAATGGCGTCCAGCGAGATCTGCCCGCCGTGTAGCCCCAACCCCCCCCCCACTCCCTTCCCCTTCCTGGCCGTGAAACATTTGCAAAGGCGCAACATGCACGTATTCAAGATTTCTCTTGCCGCGAGAGAATCGTCGCCTAAAAGCGGCGACCTTCTCCGCGACTCGCCGGAGCTGCACGGCAGGGGAGAGGCATCCGTCTGCCGATGGATTCGGCTCTGTACCTTTACCGGTCCGTCAGTTGGTCTCTTCGTCGGTCTGGCTGCCCCATCTAAGTCGACCACTTTCTGGGCCTGTCCTACACGGACTATTATAGGCACGTTCGTGGGGAACTATCCAATTAGTATGATTGTGTTTTTTGTGTTTTTTAATAGACGATTTTTTTTTTAATAGACGTGCATTCTCGTTACGAGGAGGCTTCACCTAATCTGTAAACGACGCGGGTACCAGCAATAACAACAAAACCCAACCCTCATCTTGATACACTGTAAAACTCCGTCTATTCAGTTTTTAAATCCCACCGTCCTCCAAATCATAGGGATTAATAGTCGATTGCTGTATATAATTAATCGGTTGGTTTCTTTGTGTGCGTGTCGAGTGCCCGTGTAATTTTATTACAGACATGAGAGGGTTACGTGTCTTGATTACACGATTACACGAATTTTTTTTGTCGGGGAGTTGTTTCATTCTGCCCGCCCGTCTAAGTAGGATTCGCGAGTGCCTGGCACCGTTCTGATTTTTGTTGTGCGGTGCTCAAGATGGCGGCCGCGATTTGGCTGTTACTATGGTTGCAACTGCTGCTTGCTCGCTTGCTTGCTATACTGTGCAGTAGTGCTGCTGCTGCTGTCTGCTTGCCGCCTGATGGATGCCTGCTGCCGTGTTGTCCCGCTGCTGTCTGTTGGTGTGTTTTGTTGTCGTCGCTATCATTGTTGCAGCTGTTGTGGGTTGTCCTGTAGTGCACATCGCTGTCTAATGTCGACACCCTAGGCATTGCTTCACCTCATACACTCTAAGTATTTACCCTATACCACCCAGGTATTGCTGTACCCAATACACCCCAAGCATTGCTTCACCCCATACACCCCAAGTATTGCTTCACCCATTCATCCTAGGTTTATTGCTTCACCCCATAGCCTATACACCCCAAGTATTGCTTCACCCATTCATCCTAGGTTTATTGCTTCACCCCATAGCCTATACACCCCAAGTATTGCTTCACCCCATACACCCCAAGTATTGCTTCACCCATACATCCTAGGTTAATTGCTTCACCCCATAGCCTATACACCCCAAGTATTGCTTCACCCCATACACCCCAAGTATTGCTTCACCCATACATCCTAGGTTAATTGCTTCACCCCATAGCCTATACACCCCAAGTATTGCTTCACCCCATACACCCCAAGTATTGCTTCACCCATACATCCTAGGTTAATTGCTTCACCCCATAGCCTATACACCCCAAGTGTTGCTTCACCCCATACATCATAAGTATTACTTCACCGTACATCACCCATAAATTACTGAACCCCATACACCATGATATATTGCTTCACCCAATACACCCCAGGTATTGCTTCACCCCATTCACCCCAGGTATTGCTGTACACCATACACCCGAGGTATTGCTTCGCCTCATGCATCATACGTAGTCACCCTATACCACCCAGGTATTGCTGCACCCCATATACCCGAGGTATTGCTTCGCCTCATGCATCATAGTTATGTAGTCACCCTATGCCACCCAGGCATTACTGCACCCCATGCACCCCGGGTATTGTTGCACCTCATACATCTTAAGTATTCACCCTATACAACCCAGGTACTGCTGCACCCCATGAACCCCGGGTATTGTTGCACCTCATACATCTTAAGTATTCACCCTATACAACCCAGGTACTGCTGCACCCCATGCACCCCGGGTATTGTTGCATCTCATACATCTTAAGTATTCACCCTATACAACCCAGGTACTGCTGCACCCCATGCACCCCGGGTATTGTTGCATCTCATACATCTTAAGTATTCACCCTATACAACCCAGGTACTGCTGCACCCCATGCACCCCGGGTATTGTTGCACCTCATACATCTTAAGTATTCACCCTATACAACCCAGGTACTGCTGCACCCCATGCACCCCGGGTATTCTTGCACCTCATACATCTTAAGTATTCACCCTATACAACCCAGGTACTGCTGCACCCCATGCACCCCGGGTATTCTTGCACCTCATACATCTTAAGTATTCACCCTATACCTCCCAATGTACTGCTGTACCCCATACACCCGAGATATTGCTTCACCTCAACCATCCTAAGTATTCACCCTAAACCACCCAGGTATTGTTGCACCCCATGCAGCCCGGGTATTGCTGCACCTCATACGTCCTAAGTATTAACCCTATACAACCCAGGTATTGATTCACCCCATGCACCATATGTATTACTGCACCCCATACACCCCAGGTAGTATTGCGTCACTCCATACACTGCAGGTATTGTTTCACTTGCTGGTGTTGTAGCTGTTGCTGTTCCTCACGTCGTTCAGGTTGTTGTCATTGTCGCTGTATAGTTCCTGCTATTGAAGTTGAGGTTCCCTTTTTGCAGTTGTTGCTGTTGTTGCCATTGGTTTTACTGTTATTTATGTTATTTTTATCTATTCGTTTTGACTCGAGTACCGAGTATTATGAAAATGAAAAATAGGGGAAATTATTCAACCAGCATTTTGACCACGGTGGATCAAATCGATTAGCTTGTTGCATAATTGGTAACAAAACAAACCCAGCAGTAAAATTTTCCAGAATTGTACGTAAAAGGGGAGCAAACTGCTTATGACCAAAATTCCAATGTCACAAATGTGTTTTTGTCTTTGAGAAAGGTCCCGCTAAGATCGAAACGCCAGACCCTGCTTAATGTTACGGATTTGCCCATTTTTGTCATTTTAGTCAAGAAGCTGTTGGCAACATTTTGTGCATGACTTCTTCTTCTTGTTTTGTGTATCCAGCTCCAAAAGGGTTTGGGTATTAACCAGGACAGCTTCTGGGAAACACAATCATCTACTGCTGTTGTTTTGGTAGACTAGAAATAACTGTGCTTATTATAATTATTGTTATGGGGAGGTGGGTATTGAAAAAAGGGGTTCTGGGGAATGTTGAAAGTTGACGATCGGACCACCGCCCGGAGGTGCATATCACCGTTGGACATGCTGTAGAGCGAAGCTTGCATGTTCTATCTCACCGTATACGACACTTGTGGTTTCGCTTCCTGTAACATTCCGTGCGGGCCGGGCCGTTGCGCCATTATTTTTCCACCGAAGGCCAACCCTCCCGCCCCTTCCAATCGCCCTCAATCTTACATAATCCATCCGATCGCACACCGAACAACTCACAAACAACAATAAAATAGCTTAGCTTGCGCTTCAAGAAGAAAAAAAAAAAGACTCGAGTATTTTCTTTGAATGTGGCGAGATTCCAAAAAGAACACCGCGATCTCTGTGCGGGATTATATAGGTGTTTTTTTGTTTGTGTGGACGGTTTGGGGATTTATTAGCGCTCGCCAGCTATACCGAGACAAAGGTGTCCAATTATCCCGTCTGCTCGGGCTACCTAACGGTGCAAACTCTGCCGTGCGCGGCCGCCGTGCTTTGCCCGTTCGCGGCGGTGTCCCCCCCGCCGCTCGACCCGTTAGAAAGTCCAGGTCGAGTTTGTCTGGCACGTATCCACAGACGGTGTTGTTGTCCTGCACCCCCCGCCCCCCCAACACCCACCCACCCCTCACATTCCCACACCCTCCAACCTACTCCTCCTTCAAAACCAGCCCCTCATCTCTTGCGTAACGAGTCTATAGGACTGGCGTGTCCGGATGCAAATTAACCCCATAGCGGTCAATTCCTCAACGGCCGCCGCGCCTTTTCCCGTATAGCTCTCTCTTTCGGGGACCAACATGTCCGCCGCCCGTCAAACTCGGCCCAAACATCGGAGATCGGAAAAAAAAGCACCCCGCCGTCAAAAAAGAGCCAAACATCCCGTTGGAATCTCGACCATTTCAGGAGGCCAGAGTGTGTGGTAAGTGCTTGAAATCTTACTTGCATTCTTGTTGCTGTTGGTGTGTGTGTTTTGAGGTTTTTTTAAGAGTGGGGTGATTTAGTTTCCTCGTCGGATTTCATTCCTCTTTTAGTCTTTTTTTTAGGGCAAACAACTAACAGTCCGCGCGGGCGTCAGACACCATTGATTAAGCCGTCTCTCGCGTTGTTTAACGGTACGATAATCGAGCATCGCACCGCCCGTTTGGGCGAAAAAAAGAGCTTACCACTAACTGTGACGGTCGGTAACGCAAGGGCCAGAGAGAGAGAGCACCAACTTCTGTCCGCCATCTTAGAATACACGTCGCTCTCTTTTTTTTCTCTCCATGCCCAAGGACGCAGGCTGCGTCCTGTCCCATAAGAGCACAAGAGTCTGAACTTTTCCTGCCGTTGCCAAAGCTTGCTACCTCCGTGATTGGCGTTCGCTTTCACGGTTGCGGTGGGTTTAGTTAGTTTTGGACGAGGTGACAATCATCTTTTTTTTAAACGAGCATATTTCTCTTTGTGCGGGCTTTGATGAATTGGTGACAACTGGCGCCGAGCGCTGATGTTCTTCTTTCTGCCTATCTTTCTTTCTGTCTTTCTGTCTGTCTTTCTTGTTCACCTTTGCCCTCCCCTCCGGATGCTATATACGCAAGGCCGCTACTGTGTTCTATAGGCCATCGTGCCGGCTTGCGCTGCCGAGCCCAGCTGCAGGACGGGAGGGTTGGTATTGTCACCGGCGAAACTAGCCGCGAGGACACGGGGGAATCAACTCCGCGCGACCCGCCGAACGTCTCCGTGCGACACGGCCAAAACAGTCGCTATATTATCATACATTACCGGACAAAATCAACCAGACAGAAATGGACTCGTTATCCAATATAACGACTTTGTATAGACGGGCCTTTTTTTGGGGGGGGGATCAAGTTCCGTGTAAAAACCGCCACAGCGTCGCCAAAAAAACAACAACATAATTATTCAGAACTGTCGGTGGTTGAGTGAAGTCAGGAGATCGGGGTTATCAAGTTCGGTTCGGTTGGCATGGGAGGGACCTGCATGTCCGAATCGCGGTCTTTGTTTCACCGCATGCGCGGACATATAGCTCCGAGCGCGCACTGGGATACGGTACTATCCTGTCTCGCAGTTTTAGCCCGTGCACGCGGCAAATCGACCCGTGGCCGGACTGCAGTGGTTTCAGCAGCGGCCGTACCCGTGGTTCTGCTGCACCGGGACCGGTCGAGCAGTTGTTCCCCGTGAACAGACGAACCCGGACCCCGCGTGTATATAGTGGTTTGTTTTCAAGCAATCTGACAAGCGCGTATCCCCCCAAAAAACCTCCAAAAGGTGCACGATGGAGGTGCTGTTTGTCTCCTCTCGACAACAAAGTTGTTGTTGCGTTCACCTCTCCTTGTTATCGTTCAGGCGCAGTCTACGTGATGATAAATGGCTGCTTTAATGGCCGAACTTATTGGCGATAATTTGGCCGCTCAATTATGAATTCAGCGATTGCCATCAGACTCGTCGTCTCGCTTCCGTTCCGCGAAGGTCCCGCATTGTCGGTTTCATGAAGTTGTCCGTCAAAACATTCCGGGTGGTTAGCCTTGGCCGTTTCATTTCTTTTTGTCCAAAATAACACAAGCGTTATCAATCTTTCTTCTTTTTTTTGGGGGGGGGGAGAGAAAGGGCCTGACATTTCGGTGCCAAAAGAACGTGACACTGGAGACCGTCCCTCAGAACTTTTGAATTGTTTTGAGTGAGTCGCGTCGTTTGAAAGAGCGAGCAGTTTGTAAAATGTTGACGAGTCGCTCCACGCTGGCGTGACACGGGTCCCTGTCGTCGCACTGTGTACCGCAGAACACAGAGCCGTGAAAGGGGCCACTCCGTGAAGTGTAACTTCAATACTATCGTACATCGCCGAACGTGCCGATCCTTTCCGACCATTTTACAAACTCTTAAAGGCAGGATGCTCTTTGAGAATGGTCCTAGTCCTGCCAGGATCGCAACGTCAAAGATATGGTGTAAAGTCGGTCAATGGGTTTGCACCATTTATTTTTGGTCTCTCCGCCCTCTGTCCTTCTCCGTCTATCGCTCTTTTGTTGTCGCTCTCCGTCTCCGTCTCTGTCTCTATCTCTGTCTCTGTCTCTGTCTATGTCACTGTCTCTGTCTCTGTCTCTGTCTCTGTCTCTGTCTCTGTCTCTGTCTCTGTCTCTGTCTCTGTCTCTGTCTCTGTCTCTGTCTCTGTCTCTGTCTCTGTCTCTCTTTCTCTTTTATTCTCTCTCTCTCTCTCTCTCTCTCTCTCTCTCTCTCTGTCAATCTGTCTCTCTCTCTCTCTCTCACTCAGTCAGTCTATCTGTCTCTCTCTGCCTCCCTGTCTCTCAGTCTCAGTCTGGCTGTCTCTCTGTATCTCTATCTTCCTCCTTCTGTCTCTCTCCTTAAAAATTGTAGATTTTGTTTTTACGCCCGCCTTCTAGCACGGTTACATGTAATTAAAGTTGAACCACTAAGACGGTTAACTTCCCCGCTCCTTGTTTGGGTCCCTATTCAGGGTTGTCTATCGGGGATCAAGGGAAACCAATACGCCGAACGTTGACTTGCATATTCCCTGGTCTTTTTTTCTCCTCCTTGCCCGAAGACGAAATGCCCAGGAAAAGATATTCTGCAGAGAGAGAAAGAGAGAGAGAGAGAGGGGAGCGATAGAGAGAGAGAGGGGGGGGGGAGAAGATTCCTTAATGCCGACCAAATGAAATCTAAATCCGCGACTCGTGTGTCCAGGAAAGCAAGAAACGTCGTTAATTACAAGAGGGGATTTGCGGAGGAAAGCGCCACTCCGGGCGGTGAGAGGGACGACTGTAATCCAAGCAAAATACGGCGAGGGAAGGAGGGAGAGGCTAAGAGAGAGATGGAGAGAGGTCCCGCCGCAGCCTGCGTGATTGGGACCCCCCCCCCACCCCCTCCCTCTCTTCTGTTTTCCCTCCCTCCTCTCCTCTCCTCTCCAGCGCTTGCGTCGGGGGAGATGGGGTCGGGACCCGCGTCCCAGACGCCGCGCGCGTGTTCGGTCGAGCGAGCGGACGGCCACTGGTGAAAAACTCGTTGAGGGAGAGAGAGAAGAGAGAGAGAGAGAGAGAACGGCCAACGCTGTAGCGCGATATCTTATAACTGCAGGCATGCTAAATCGGACAGGGACGTTGGGTAATCTCCCTGCCAGTTAGACAGGGAGAGAGAGAGAGGGGAAGAGGGGAGAGGGAGAGGGAGGGAGACGGGGAGAGGGAGAGGAGGGGGGATGGGGGGTAATGCCTAAATCAAACTCACACAACCTCGGCTAATAGAGTCTCTTAAGTCCATATATCAAATCCACAGCCAATTGACGTCACCGATTGCAATATGTCCATTTATTAAGCGGGGCTCCGCGCGCTGGTATGGCGCATGCACGCCTGGCCCGATCTGGCGGTGGAAAGAGCGAGGGAGAGAGATAGAGAGGGGGGAGAGGGGGAGAGGGGAGGGAGAGAGAGAGAGGGAGAGAGAGAGAGATATGCTGCAGGAAGGGCGAACGAACGGGTCGTGACGAGTGCAGATTTTTATCGTGCAGCGCCCCGTGAAAATGGCCAATTTCTCGGCCATTTGAACCGCTAATCTCCGCTGGGTGTTTTAAGCACGCTATCGGTCTCTCTCGTTCTCTCTTTCTCTCTCTCTTTCTCTCTCTCTCTCTCTCTTTCCCTCCGCTTTTCTCTTTCTCGTCCTCTGTGGTTTTTTTTTCTTTAGCCGAGAAGAGAAAGTCGTGAGGAGCCGCGAGCTCCTGTCTTTCTCCGGGGTCGATCGGCCATATTTGTTCGGCTAATTGAAAAGTGTCACACGCTGAATCAATCACCGCAGAAGCCTCCCCGACGAATACTCCGCGGGTCCGTACGGTGCGACACATTTTTTTGTTTTATTACCGAAGATCACCGGACAGACGGGTGGTAGTGTAGCGGTGAATGACGGCGGCGGAGGCGGCGGCGGAGGCGGCGGCGGTGGTGGTGGTGGTGGTGGTGGTGGTGGTGGTGGTGGTGTTAGTGCTTGTATAGGGGTGGAGAAGGTAGATGCTTTAATTTCATGAGCCCCCGTTGCCCCCAACGACGACGGGCGCAATCAGATTTCCCAACGATTCCCAATCTATCATCTCGAATCGTGTCTCGAATCCATTCTGTTTAATTGTTTCACGTTTCTGATCTGCGCCCTGTAAAAAAAAAAAAAAAAAAAAAAAAGGCCAACAACGACAACTCCCTACCTCCCTTCATTTTTTTGCCCAAAACAAAACAAAACGCAGTGGCTGTTGTTACGACAGTCGTCCGTGTGGTTCCCTGACTTGATTATATTTCGTCAGCATTGCAGGCTGGTTGAACCAGTCTATTAGCTGATAGTCTGGTTCCAAGAGCTAAACATCCTGACAAATACTGTGAAGTCAGGGAACCACACGGACGACTGCCGTAACAACAGCCACCGCGAAAAAAAAAAGGCTCGGCGGGTCTAGGTACTGTAACCTATTTCCTCTACCGTGCCGAGAGAAAGTTGTGTTTTTCCATTCCTTGTTTTTCCCCCTCGCAGAGATTCTATCCACTCTAACCAGATTGAACCAATAACATCGTCCAGCTCTCTAATCCCTGCTCTAAACATTGGGCTTAGTTCCTCCATCCCAAAATAGGACGATTATATAACACCGTATAGTATAGGACCATGCCATCAATCCACATCGTGCGAGCCTCGTAGGAATACACGTGCTATACACCATTGGCCATACACAGGCCTATATGTGACCCGGCACAGCGACATGAGGAATATCCCACCAAAACACTTTTCGAGTAAACAACGCTTGAAGTATAAGTATCTTCTCAACTTTTTTTTTTTTTTTTTTTTCGGAAAGTTAATGTATTGGAGGATATCATGTTCAAATGATTTTTCCGATATCCGTCTCTAAATGTTGACAAATGAGGATTTCGGGAGAGTGTTTGTGTACTGTTTTCATGAAAATGTAAAGTTCCTGCCTTTTTGAATGGCCGCTTTCAAGGAGTTAGAATGGTGCTGCTATATTGTGTTTGGTACCAAATGAACGAGCAAAGTCCCCTTGTACTATTTACAACAAAGTTCACACGGAAATAATTTTGATATCATTTGAAAGCTAATGGTTTACTCTTTCACATCATTAGAAAATCTCAAAATCTCAAAAGTGGGGGTTATTTCTCATTATGCTGTGCCGGGTCACATATGTAACACCCATTTCTGACCGACGTCGACCTAAATCTCAACGGGCAGTATATAAAGCACAGTCAAAAAGGGGATCTCGTTTTTCTGGATGTGGGAAGGTCAAATTCAATCGCAACCCGCCATCATTTCTGACAAAACAAGACCGAGTTTCTTTTCTTTTTTTTCAAAATTAATGAGTCAAAATGTTTGGTAGCGTTATAGGCCCCTCAAACAGTGTCCACGATCACAAATGTTGAGAGCTTGTTGTTGGTGTTACTCGACACCGTTCGACAAAGGGGTTTTCTTTAATACCATAGCAATATGTGTCAAATTGATAGGCCCATTACGACTTCAGTAGTGCGCAAAAATGTTGCAAACTGCTCACTGACTAAAACGGCCCAAATGCAAAGATGACACGACGTTTCCATCCTATATTAACAACAGCGAAGCGTCGATCCCTCCTAGTTTTTTGACAATGTATTTGTTTGACTTGCAGTAGTCAATCATTGCCCAAACATTATATTGTTGTCTTACAGTGCAGTCCCCAATGTGTGTGTCTCAAGCCCATTTTTGTCAAGCATCCAGCTGACCTGACGTTTCGATCTTAGCAGGACCTTTTTGTTGAAGGCCAACGGACTTTCTCCCTCCTAGAACGGTCGTGCTGGGGTCGAAACGTCGGGCCTTTGTTTCTTTGGTCGTTTAAAGCCCCTACACAACATTGGTGGAGGTCAAAGAATAGCACCCATACGTTGTCTGATCCAACATATGCCTGAAATTGCACACCTGTGAAAATGTCAGCTCAGTTTGCCAACCGAGTCTCGAGAAAATCGTGAAAACCGCTTCATTTGTTTCGCAAAAATGCAGCATTCAACGCCGCACTGTTCCGAAAAATAGTATAGATCTCGGTGAGAAGTAAAACGGTTTATTTTACTTTTTTCTACCAAAATACAACATTTTAGGCAGAAATATTTCAGTGAGAGGTTTCTACTATAACCATCTTCAAACTGTATAGGTTTCATGTAAATCTGTGAACATTTCTGTTTTTCGATCTTACCAATGTTGTGTATGGGGCTTTAAGTCGATAAGCTAAGCAGGAGTGTATTACTTATAACACTTTGGGCCAAAGAACTTGAAAGTTGCTTTTTTCTCTTCTCTTCACAGCCCTTATACCCTGCTTTTTGTTATGGGGTGTTTTTTGTTCAATCTTCCCTTGTTTGCACGATCGTCTACTTATGCTTTGCTCGATTTTTTATTTCGCCTGTTTATTTTGCTGTTTTCTTGTCCTGTCTTCATAAGTCATCCCATCTGAAGCTATCCTTTCCGGGATTTGCCTGCATAACACTGCTTGTAATGCTGTATACACACTTCTGTGTGCCTCGTGTGATGGTTATCCCAATTTTCAACTGTTACCTATTTTCGGGGTTTTTTTCTTCAAAAAAGGCAGTAGCTTTACATTTTCATGATAACAGTACACAAACACTCCCCCGAAATCCTCGTTTTTTTCAACATTTAGAGATGGATTTCGGAAAAATACTTTGGACATAGTATCCTCCAATACATGAACTTTCTGAAAATACCAAAAAAAAAAGAATTGAGAATTGAGAAGATACTTTGACTTCAGGTGTTGTTTACTGGAAAAGTGTTTTGGTGGGATATTCCTCATGCCGCTGTGCCGGGTAACATATCCGTGACTCTGTGGTGCGCAGTATATTAACGTGCCTTCAGTGCGCCGGTGAACAAGCGCGTGAGAATTCGTCGTGCGAGCAACCGCCGCTTCGTCGCTTCCACTGGCGCGGCATGTCGGACCAGTTAACCCCGGCCGGGACCCCCAGTATTCCCCATGCATCGCTGGCCGCGCATCGGCCGACAGCAAATTAAAACAATATGGGGCGGGAAAGCCCCCCGCCATCCTCTGATGTGCCGACTGAAAGAGAAGGGGGTGAGGGGAGGAGGGGGGGGTTAGCAGAGAAGAAAATCTCATAGGCTTTTCTTAATGAAAATGTCAAACTGCCGCCGTCTGTCAGCTCCCGAGTCGAGACAGGTATAAGCTCCGAAAACATTCCTGCATTCTGCGTGTGCACAGCCCTGTATAACGATACGCCATTGATCGCGATAGCACATCCACACGTCAATGCCATGCCTTTGTTTTATTTCCTCAAAGATGCAATACAAATCATTATGTGCTGCAATGTACGTGTACACGTGCAGGGCGTAAAGGGATTTTAGTGCGGTGCAGCAGTGGCCATGCGATGGCGGTATATAGCGCGGTTTGCACGACATTGCCTCCTCATTCTGGAACTAGACGGGTTGTTTATTTGGCACCAAAGTGCGCACTTTATACCACTGTTTCACAGAACTATCCCCCCACGGGTGCATCGACTGTAGACGATCTGCGCTTATGTACTTGAGTAACGGGCCGCCCTTCCACATTTATGTCTCTCTCTTGTCTCCCTCGGTCTCTCATTGTTTCTCTCTCCACCTCTCTCCCTCCACTTCCCCTCTTCTCTCCCTCTCTCCCATCTCTCTGCCCCCTGTCTCTCTCTCTCCCTCTCCCCACCTCTCTCTTTCTGTCCTTCTCTCCCCCTTCGTCCTCTCTCTCTTCTTTCACACACTCTCTCCGCCTCTCTCTCTTTTCCCCTTTCTCTTTCTCTCTTGATATCACTCTCTCTCTACCTCTCTATCATTTTTTTTTATCTCTGTACCTATATCCACCTAAACTCCCTCTCTGTCTCTCTTACACTCTCTCCATATCTCTCTGTGTCTATCTTTGTATTTCTCTATACACCTCTTTCTCCCCCTTTCTCTCTCTCCCTGTCTCTCCACCTCTCTCTATATATATCTTCCCCTCTCTCTCCATCTCTCTCTTACTTTCTCATTCTGTACCAATCTCCACTCACTCTCTCTCTCTCTGTATCTCTCTCCCTCTCTCTCTGTATCTCTCTCCCTCTCTCTCTCTCCCCCACCTCTCTCTCTCTTCCCACCTTTCTCTCCATCTTCCCTCTTTCTCCATCTCTCTTTTACTTTCTCACTCTGTACCTATCTCCACTTACTCTCTCTCTCTCTCTCTGTATCTCTCCCTCCCTCTCTCCCTCTCTTTCTCCACACCTCTCTCCCCCCCCCTCTCTCTCCCCCTCTCTCTCCACCTCTCTCTCTCTCCACCTCTCTCTCTCTCTCTCTCTCTCCCTCCCTCTCTCCCTCCCTCCCTCTCTCTCTCTCTCTCCCTCCCTCCCTCTCTCCCTCCCTCCCTCTCTCTCTCTCTCTCTTTCTCTCTCTCTCTCCCTCCCTCTC
>OX465118.1:10930032-10988683 GCA_949987565.1 Luidia sarsii
AACCTGACATTGTCACGTGAAGTGACTCAGAACGGTACACAAACACTCAGGTTGGCAGTTTGGGCCGATTGGGTTTCATTTGTGGGAAAGAATTCTGGTATGTATTTGGGCTCCACAGACGCTCGGCCATTCGGCTGCAATAACGCGACTGGGAATTTAAAGCAGGTTTGAATTACTTTGTTTCGCCCTCGAAATCCGTGCGTGGTCTGATGGGGCAGAAATTAATCACAGAAAATGAAGAGGCTATTTGTACCGGTACCAAATAGGTGACCCGGCACAGCATAATGAGGAATAACTCCCACTTTTGAGATTTTGAGATTTTCTAATGATGTGAAAGAGTATACCATTAGCTTTCGAATGATATCAAATTTATTTCAGTATGAACTTTGTAAATAGTACAAGGGGACTTCGCTCGTTCATTTGGTACCAGACACAATGTAGCAGCACCATTCTAACTCCTCGAAAGCGGCATTTCAAAAAGGCAGGAACTTTATATTTTCATGAAAACAGTACACAGACACTCCCCCGAAATCCTCGTTTTTTCAACATATTTCAGAGACGGATTTCGAATAAATCATTTGGACATAACATCTTCCAAACGTTAACTTTCCGAGAAAAAAAAATTGTAATAAAATTGAGAAGATACTTTGACTTCAGGCGTTGTTTACTGGAAAAGTGTTTTGGTGGGATATTCCTCATGTCGCTGTGCCGGTCACATATTTCCATCAGAATATCATAACTCTCTCTCTTGTTTCTCACTCACTTTCCTTTTCCTGATTTATTAGTTGTCAAACAATACTGACCTCTTATTCCTTCTCTCTCATTTGTAAATAAAGTCTTTCTTTGCAAAATCAAAAATCTCACTCTCTCTATCTGTTTGTCTCTCCGTCTCTGTTTCCCTGTATATGTCTCTCTCTCTCTGTCTCTCTAAATGTATATTCGTGTCATCGCTCTCAGTCGGACGGGGGACCGGTGGTCGGGGGGGGGATCTATTGGGATTCACGGCAGCTTCGGGGTGCCGGCGGGCCGTCAGTTAGATGAATGACTCCGACTTAGCGCCGGTCAAGGCGCTTCTTTAAGTTGAGGCCCGGCGGACCGGAGGGAGCAGATGTGCCCGTAATTCCCCCCCTTGCCGACTCGCCGGCGCTTTTACCTGGCAGGTGACGGGGCCCGGATTGGCTAGACCCGGACGGCGCTCGCCCGGCCGTCTTAAGGGAGAGATTTACCCCGTCCGTCCCTGTCCCCATCGCCCCCGCTCTCTCCTCCCTCTCCCCTCATCACCAAAAACCGAGGGAAAAGGCTATTATATCCAGGGTTTTTTTCCCCCCTTTATTTCCTTTCTTCCGATTCTTCGTCTCCATGCGTCCCAACCCCATCGACAAGACAAGACGACTAGTTATCAGATAATCTTGCCACATCAACGGCGACAGTTTAGCTTTACAACTTTTCACCCCCCCCATCTCCTCCCAAAGGGCGTTGGCATTAGACCGGCAAAAGGTTATCGGGAAAGGGGTGATGGGGAGTGGTGAAGCCCATGAGTTAAAACGCAGTCCTTTAACTGGCATTCGTCGCCGCATTAACTAGTGCCGTCATCATGCCTGCGGGTTGTATCCGAACTTCTTCGTCACAAACGATCTCGGCCTGGGAACATTTTCCTCGGTATAAAAAGACCCTTAATTATTGCCGACAGATTATTAACTAATTTATAGCTTTGTCTTTCTTGTCTTTCTTTGTCCCTCTCTCTCCCTCTCTCTCTCTCCTCTCTCTCTCTCTCTCTCTTTCTCTCGCTTTCTCTATTTGCCCCTCTCTCTCTCTTTCTCTCTCTCCATCTTTCTCCTCCCTCCCTCTTTTCCTCTCTTTTTTCTCCCTTTCCCCTCTCTTCCCCTCTCTCAATTTCTCCCTCCTTTCTCTCCCTCCCCTCTCTCTCTCTCTCCCCTCTCCATCCCTCCCGCTCCCTCCCCTACCGTAATCTCCCTCTCTCTCCCTCCCCTACCGTTCTCTCCCTCTCTCTCCTTCCACTACCGTTCCCTCCCTCTCTCTCTCCCTCGACTACCGTTCCCTCTCTCTCTCTCCCTCCCCTACCGTTCTCTCTCTCTCCCTCCCCTACCGTTCCCTCTCTCTCTTCCTCCCCTACCATTCCCTCCCTCTCTCTCTCCCTCCCCTACCGATCTCTCTCTCTCCCTCCCCTACTGTTCCCCCTCTCTCTCCCTCCCCTACTGTTCCCTCCCTCTCTCTCTCCCTCCACTACCGTTCCCTCTCTCTCTCTCCCTCCCCTACCGTTCTCTCTCTCTCCCTCCCCTACCGTTCTCTCTCTCTCCCTCCCCTACCGTTCTCTCCCTCTCTCTCTCCCTCCCCTACCGTTCCCTCCCTCTCCCTCCCTCCCCTACTGTCCTCTCTCTCTCTCCCTCTCCTACTGTTCTCTCCCTCTCTCTCTCCCTCCACTACCGTTCCCTCTCTCTCTCTCTCCTTCCCTTACCGCTCTCTCTCTCTCTCCCTCCCCTACCGTTCTCTCCCTCTCTCTCCCTCCCATACCGTTCTCTCCCTCTCTCTCCCTCCCCTACCGTTCCCTCCCTCTCTCTATCCCTGTACTACCGTTCCCTCCCTCTCTCTCTTCCTCCCCTACCGTTCTCTCCCTCTCTCTCCCTCCCCTACCGTTCCCTCTCTCTCTCCCTCCCCTACCGTTCCGTCTCTCTCTCCCCTACCATTCCCTCCCTCTCTCTCTCCCTCCCCTACCGTTCCATCCCTCTCTCTCTCCCTCCCCTACCGTTCCCTCTCTCTCTCTCTCCCTCCCCTACCGTTCCCTCTCTCTCCCTCCCCTACCGTTCTCTCTCTCTTCCGCTCCCCCTCTCTCTACTCTCTCCCTATTTATCTGCTAAAGCGGATCCGAGGCTTCGTATCCTTACTCTGAGAGCTTTCTTTCGTAGCAGCAAAAACAAATATGAAGATACTTCTCCATTCTCAATTCGTATTATTTTGAATCCAAAATCGTTCCCCTTGCGTCTCGGTTTTTTTTTGCGAAGGTCCTTGCATATTGCTTACTGACTAAAAAGGTCAAAATGCAAAACTAATTCAATCTGAGAACCTGGTGTTTCGATCCCAGTTGGACCGTTCTCAAAGCCATTCTCCCATCCGTATAGGTGGTGGGTGGTTGGTGGTGGGTGGCGGGTGGTAGGTCGTGGGTCGTGGGTCGTGGGTCGTGGGTCGTGGGTCGTGGGTCGTGGGTCGTGGGTCGTGGGTCACGAGTCATGAGTATTTGGTCGCCGGCCATGTACCGCTCGTAATGGTCAGGGATCATGGATCTTGTTATCGGTTATCGGTCATCGGTCATATGTCATGGGTCATGTGTCATAGGTCACTGGTCATAGGTCGTATGTCATAGGTCGTGGGTCATAGGTCTTGGGTCACAGGTCATGGGTCATTGGACTTGAGTCAGTGGTCTCCCTTGTGAGTCATGGAACCTCTGATATGTAGCTTGATGAATTATTGAGAATTGGTATCAGCGGTAACTTATGACTATTGCAAAACAAAATTATCGTGTTCCCCCTGAAACATACCTTGGCTCTTGCAAATGCATTGTAGTACATCTATTGGCGAACGGGGCTTCCACTGCCTATCGACATGTGCTGTTAGCCAGCGGGGTGACTGGTCCGGATGTGCAATGTTACACTACAGCGCACGCGACGGGACTTCCCGTCGTGCATGCTTGCGTGCGACAGCGTGACCCGCTCTGTCAGGCACGCCAGACGCTTGCAGACGCTTAACCTTCCTGTCCTCTTGCGGACCGACTGCAGCACGGGCCGCTACGCCAGATGGCTGGACCACAGTGAGCCTTTTCGCTGAAGGACGAGGATATGAAAAACCAACCAGATTCGAGGGTGTTTTTTTTTCTCAGTAGAATACATTTTTTTTGTCTCTCTCTCTTTTATTTCAGCCTTTTTATAAATACGTGAAAATATCGGAAATCATTCATTTCAGGATTGACTATTACAGATTCTTGTGCGGTACATCACAGCAGTAGAAAGGATGGGGGTTAGAGGAGAGGGAGATACAGAGAGCGAGAGGGAGAGACAGAAAGGGAGAGGTAGGGGCAGAGAATGAGAGGTAGAGGCAGAGATGGAGAGGTAGAGAGGGAGAGGAGAGGGGGAGACAGAGAGCAAGAGGGGAGGCAGAAATGGAGAGGTAGGGGCAGAGAAGGAGAGGTAGATACATAGAGGGAGAGGGAGAGACAGAGATGGAGAGGAAAGGGGGAGACAGAGAGTGAGAGGGAGAGACAGAAATGGAGAGGTAGGGGCAGAGGGAGCAGGAGAAACAGAGATGGAGAGACAGAGAGGGAGAGGAGAGGGGAGACAGAGAGCGAGAGGAAGAGACAGAAAGGGAGAGGTAGGGCAGAGGGACAGGGATAGACAGAGATGGAGAGACAGAGATGGAGAGGAGAGGGGGAGACAGAGAGGGAGAGGGAGAGACAGAGAGGGAGAGGTGGAGACAGAGAAGGAGATGGAGACAGAAAACTAGAGGGGGAGACAGGGCGAGATGGGAGAGACGATGAGGGAGATGGAGAGACAGAAAGGGAGAGGTAGAGGCAGAGAGGGAGATACAGAGAGGGAGAGGGAGAGACAGAGGCTGGGAGACACTGATTGAGACCCAGCAAGAACGAGGGAGAAAGTAGGGCAGCGGGAGAAAGAAAGAGAGAAAGAGAAAGGGAGAGAAATAAGGACAGCGAGAGAAAACGATAGATTTATCACCGAGGTTATGAAAAACATTTACCATGAAAAGGGAAGAATATTCACAGTTCTAGACGATATGACGTAAATTTTGGAGAGCCGTTAAATATAGCCGCTCCCCTCGGACACTGAACCGTCAATCGAGTAATGAATAAATAAACCGGTCCGTTTTTGAAAAGGGAATTCAAGCAGGAAATTGCCTGGCTGGACATAATTACAGGCGCGGATCGGGACGGGCCCCCTCAACGAATTGCATTCTCGGAATTGAGTTACATCCGTAAACAAGAATCCGTGAACGAAACCAATTTGTGGCCGTTTTCCCCCCTTCAAGCGATTGCCTCGGTCGGCGGCGGCCTCGCTCACGGGAAGCGGGGAAAATGAAGTTTACACAATTGTGACCCGGCACAGCATAATGAGGAATAACCCCCACTTTTGAGATTTTGAGATTTTCTAATGATGTGAAAGAATATACCTTTAGCTTTCGAATGATATCAAAATTATTTCCGTGTGAACTTTGTTGTAAATAGTACAAGGGGACTTCGCTCGTTCATTTGGTACCAGACACATTATAGCAGCGTCATTCTAACTTCTCGAAAGCGGCTATTCAAAAAGGCAGGAACTTTATATTTTCATGAAAACAGTAGACAAACACTCCCCCAAAATCCTCGTTTTTTCAACATTTAGAGACGGATTTCGGTAAAATCTTTTGGACATAATATCCTCCAATGCATTAACTTCCCGAAAATACAAAAAAAAATGTGTTTTTTGTTTGTTTGTTGTTTTATCGAATTGAGAAGATAATTTGACTTCAGGCGTTGTTCACTCGAAAAGTGTTTTGGTGGGATATTCCTCATGTCGCTGTGCCGGGTCACAATTTGCGTGTCACTCTCTAGATGCAACATCTCCAAGGAAATAGTAAGATCCAGCCCGAGACCCCAACCCCCCCCCCCTCCCTTTTCCCTCACGGCCCCTTGAGAACTGAACTGTGTTCGACTATACTCTTACGACAAAAATCTAAAGTACTCCGAATAACCAGGAGCCAATACCGAATAAATCCACAATGAATTGTGATGGGAATATACCCTCAAGCTGGCTAAACAGCTCGAGAGCATTTGGGAAGCTTAATTAACAAAACAATTTTACCATTTTTTTTTAAACATCCATCGAATCAACGGTATACTAAAAAAAAACATCCTTTCACAGAGCTTTTCTTTCCCCAAACAGCACTGGTGATAATTATTAGGATTAACGACGACAGTTGAATACGCACACCAAATCCAAATCTCACTCTATAACCGTACTGTGATCCACTTCAATTCAACATATAGGATTTCTAGCATTACATAAACGACTGGCATGGTATAGGTATTAGTATGTACATACATTTCCGTGCGAAAGAAATCAATTGATGCGGTTATACCGCCACCTATCGTCGAGCGTTGGATGAGCAGCGCGGTCTTTCCGTTTGAGAAACAGCATAGCCGTCTATTATTATAGGGCAGTTTCTGCAAGCAGGGGGAGGGGGACAGCCACATCGCAGTCAGTTGTGCAATTCCGTGCGAGTCTCCTTTCGTGTGAGTGTTGCGCCGAAGACTTTCCGTCTCCACACCAAGAGACCCACGGATAAACCTCTGGCCTCCCCAAAATCATCATCATGACCATCGTTAATCGGTAGCGAGGAAAGCAAACCACCAAGTTTCTCCGCTCAACTTGATCATCAGCCTCCCCAAATCAAACCCGAAGAAAAAATGGACAACATTACACACGGGGGTGGGGGGTGGAGTTATTTTGGTCTTTTCGCCTAAATTGTGAGAGACTACAGGATGTTCTTTCGACCCGCGCCCCCTCCATCAAAGATAACACCAATAAATATCAGAAAATTATTACAACTGGGGTTGGTGCTCGTGCTCCTACACCAGAAGACCACAGGCCGATTTCTTGTCTCCTATGATAAAGCCCACTAATGGTAGAATTAGATATGGGGAGGCGGTTGTCGTCTCCACGACGGGAGTGTACAGACTGGTCTCTCGACACCCCCCCCCCCCACATAATAACTCCTATAAAATAGCAGTGTTTCTTTTCCACACTGGGCTGTTGGAAAGTAGATGTCCCCGTTTAGCCTCCCGGCCTGCTGTGTAATATCAGGGCTGCCCGTTGAGCGTGGCGTACTGGCAGGCGGACAAGGTGTGGTTCTGCACCGGGTAGGTGAAGCCGCTCACCCCGGCCGAGTGCGGCTTGGCCTTGAGGCAGAGCGAGGCCAGGCCTGCCGAGCCGGGCTCGGCCCGGTACACGTAGGGCGAGGCGCCGTGCGGGCAGGCGGCGGCCGGCCCGCCGGCCGCCGTGGGCGGGGGCGGCGGGCCCAGGCTCTGGTGCGACGTCACGCCGGCCGTGGAGAAGCTGGGGCTGACGGCCGACTGGGGCGCGTTGAAGCAGACCGGCTGCGAGGAGACCGGGCCCAGCGAGTTGAGCGACCAGGGGAAGCCCTTGGAGCCCAGCGGGTTGGCGGCGGCCGCCGCCGACTTGGCCGCCCAGTTGTTGTAGGTGGAGTAGCCCGAGTACAGGCCGTCGTCGAACGGCTGCATCAGCCCGTTGAACTGCGAGCCGAAGCCGTTCTTCAGCTCGTTCAGCTGGTTCCTCTCACGCTTGCGCCACTTGGCACGTCGGTTCTTGAACCAGATCTGCAAAAAGTAAAACACCCAAAACACAACTTAACATGCTGACTTAAAGAAGGCAGATCGAGTCTTAACAGCCATGTCTACAAACACACACAAAGGAACAATTGGCAAGGGAAACTTTAACTGAACCGGGACTTGAACCCGAGACCACTGGATTAACGTAGTTGACTGGATGACTATTTTGGGAGGCCACCATCTAAGCGTTGGATAGCTCAGATGGAAGAGCACTGCTACGTTAATCCAGAGGTCTCGGGTTCAAGTCCCGGTCCAGTCAAAGATTTATTTGCCAATTTTTCAATTTATTCAAAAGTTCCCATTCAGTTTTTCCTTGGTTTGTTTGACACTTAAAAAAAGATATTGGGCAGTATCTAACCTAACTATCAGCCTGTCTCATCAGTGGTCATTAAAAGCCTATCGTTTGTATTTTGCCGATTAGACCAGACTCAAACACGGGAACAAAAAGCGTAGCAAGACCCTAACAATAAAGGCGAAATGGCGATCTGAGTTGCTGCACTCGGGTGATCTGGGCCAGTGCAAGTACATGTAGTTTGCAACATTCCTGTCTATACTAAAAGTTAAATGCGCTGGTACGCAAAACCCAGAGGTCTCGGGTTCAAGTCCTGGTCCAGACGTTGCCAACATCTCATGAAAACAGAACGGGCGTCTATCGAACGTGCAAAGCCGTGCTAGGGACTTGGCGAATTAAATTCTCCGTCTCTGACCTGACTCGAATGTACGACTCGTACGAAGATCCCGAAAGAACGAGGCGTGATTCATATGCCGTACATACGGGTCGTACGTACGAGATACGTCGTACGTACGAGATACATCGTACATGGGGGGTGTATGTCGTACATACGAGATATAAGTCGTACGCACCGGTTAAATCTGTAACCCACGTGGAATTATCTATAGGCTTTATGTATACGTATACGTGCCTGTAAGACACTGAAATAAAAAATATTTGTGTAGCAAGTGTTCGGGCAAAAGCGTCTGCCGAACAATCCGTATACAGTTTAACTGAGGTCGTTGGAGGTTGTGAGTGATTCTGACCGACACAACCCAACGGTTTCACGTCTATTAACCGACCCTATTATCAATTAATATTAAGACTATTGTTAAATAGTTGAAGTCAAACTTCTCAACATTGGTTGAAGAAACCAGGGTTGACGAACGCATCAAAGAGAAAAAGTCAATTAATATCACTGACACCACAGCAACATACCACCAGCTCTAAAAGCTTTCCTGCAACGTTTTTTATTTCCTTTTTTTTTCTCATTAATCACGACCCTAATTGACGAGACAACACGTTGCCCTGTTATTAGATCACTGTCATCGCTATTAATGCGGAGAATTTCAACACCGCCGAGTCGGTGGGAGAAAAGTGCAGTAGCCAGTTACTACACCCATCTGGGAGACACATCAAGACGGGGCCCGGGGAAGTGTGTACGCCTATATAGATGCGCGTATGCTGGCTTCGTCATGCGCGTCCCAGTTTCCATTGCACTTTTTGGTTTCTCGCTTATATAATAACGGCGGCCAATGCATGCATGCTCCCGCCGCCGCTGCTGCTGCTACGAAGCTCAGTCGAGGAATCTGTGCCTGTCACAATCGGCGCAATGTGCCACTACATCGGGGTCGGGCGTGGGACCGCCGCCGGAGACCTTGGGCTTGCAGGGCACGTGCAAAATGTCAAAGTCGCCATCGGAGGTGTAAACTGATTTCGCCTTGGTTCCCGGGCTCCCGTTTCTCGACTTCGACTCGGCTGTGAACATGCATGCTGGCTGCGAAACATTCGATCGGCATTATAACGGCACTCGGTTTGGTTCGATTTGCTTTGAATTGCTTGGCTCAGCCTGGAATAGGATGCTCTGCTCTGCTCTGCTCTGCTCTGCTCTGCTCTGCTCTGCTCTGCCCTGCCGTGCTCTGCTCTGCCCTGCCCTGCCCTGCCCTGCTCTGCTCTGCTCTGCTCTGCTCTGCTCTGCTCTGCTCTGCTCTGCTCTGCTCTGCTCTGCTCTGCCCTGCCCTGCTCTGCTCTGCTCTGCTCTGCTCTGCTCTGCTCTGCTCTGCTCTGCTCTGCTCTGCTCTGCTCTGCTCTGCTCTGCTCTGCTCTGCCCTGCCCTGCCCTGCTCTGCTCTGCTCTGCTCTGCTCTGCTCTGCTCTGCTCTGCTCTGCTCTGCTCTGCTCTGCTCTGCTCTGCTCTGCTCTGCTCTGCTCTGCTCTGCTCTGCTCTGCTCTGCTCTGCTCTGCTCTGCTCTGCTCTGCTCTGCTCTGCTCTGCTCTGCTCTGCTCTGCTCTGCTCTGCTCTGCTCGGCATGCTCGGCTCGGCTCGGCATGCTCGGCTCGGCTCGGCTCGGCATGCTCGGCTTGGCTCGGCTCGGCTCGGCTCGGCTCGGCTCGGCTCGGCTCGGCTCGGCTCGGCTCGGCTCGGCTCGGCTCGGCTCGGCTCGGCTCGGCTCGGCATGCTCGGCTCGGCTCGGCATGCTCGGTTCGGCTCGGCTCGGCTCGGCTCGGCTCGGCTCGGCTCGGCATGCTCGGCTCGGCTCGGCATGCTCGGCTCGGCTCAGCATGCTCGGCTCGGCTCGGCTCGGCTCCGCTTTGCATTCAGCTCTTGTTTGCCCTCTTGTTTCCCTCAAAAACATGCAACATGCTTGGCTTCGAACCCAAAGTGCAATACACACTGTACATAGGCCTATCATACGATCACTTTAGGGGCAACGCCACCCCTCCCTAGGTTGCCCTGACAGGAATGTCACCGTTCGGCCTTATTCAGAGGTTGCCCCCTAATTTCCGAGCCAAACGTTACCAATTATGTTGGTCGGTCGACAATCATTAATCGGCGGTCGGCCTCTGTGAAGCGTGCCGCGGACACAAATCCTTTTGATTTCCCCCTTGGTCTTGGGAATAAAGGGCCGGCCAGAGGTACACGCCACTCCATGCGCCCAGAGTTAAGCGCATCTTAACCCATATTGGGGTTGTTGTGGTAGTTCCCCCCCCCCCTCCCTCCTTCCTTCCTCCCCGACAGTTTTTCTTTTTTAGGTCAAGTCAAGGTTGTGGGTGTTATTTTATGAGCCTGGCCCGACGTGACGACAGCTCACGGACGGGCTCGCAGGCAGTCCTGGCCACCTATTATGTGAAACCATTTTACGCGGCGACTGACGCCTTTCCCAGCGCTCTCGGTGCACTTTATGCGTTTGCCAGCCGTCTGCACTTCGGCCAACAGTGCACCTTGGGCCGCCTCACCCTTCCCGAGGATTAATTCGCCTATGTACGTGTGCGTGTGGCAGAGAGAGATAGAGAGGGGATGTGGGGTGGAGCAGACGCGCCTGCGCAGTGACAAGGACAAGCCATCCTTCACGGTTTCGCACAAGAGCTTCGAGCACATCGTGCTTTAATCACGGTTAATTATTCCGCACTGGCCCAGTTATACCAGCCCCCTCCAAAAAAAAGGGGCATCCGTGACCGAGCCAGCGATAGAGAGGGCTGAAGACGGAGGAGGAGAGTGAAGGGAAAGGGGAGAAAAGATCACTCACCCAAGATTCCCGGAGCATATGAGAATCCCATCCCACCTCCTTGGCCGTGGAAATTGGCAGCTTTGGAATGGCATTAACGTCTGATCTGAGGGGGTTGGGGGCTTAACTAATATTCCCCCAACAATGTGGGCCAACGCTGGTAGTGTTTACGATTCAGGTGCAGGGGTACTGAAAAGCACAAAGGCATGTATGTCCGAATAGAGTGTGCTGTTTCGTGGGAGGGGGTTGTCTGGGGGTGCGGCCTAATCCTTCGTTGCCATCACCACCACGAAAGTCGAAGGTCACAACCTTGTATAGCAGTCTATAGCAGGATCTTATTTTCCTGAGACGTTCTTAAGCTTCTTGTGCTCCACCTCCTTCTCCTCCTCCTCCTCCTCCTCCTCCTCCTCCCCCCTCGTCCTCCTCGTCGTCCTCCTCTTCCTCCTCCTCCCCTCCTCCTCCTCCTCCTCCACCGCCTCCTCCCCTCCTCCTCCTCCACCACCTCCTCCTCCACCACATCCTCCTCCTTCTCCCCCTCCTCTTCCCCTCCTCCTCCTACACCACCTCCTGCTCCTCCTCCTCTTCCTCCTCCTCATCTTCTTCATCCTCCTCCTTTTCCTCCTCCTACTCCTTCTCCTCTCCTCCTCTTCCTCCTCCTCCTCTATTCCTCCTCCTCCCCTGTTCTTCTTCTTCTTCTTCTTCTTCTTCTTCTTCTTCTCCCTCTTCCTAATTTATATAAATGACTTTTGTTACTGGGTCAAAACTGATAATTGTTAGCGAAGTCCGTCTCCGGGATCTCCGGGATAAGCCGGGACTGAAAAGAGCAAACAGCGGACAGTCCTTGGGGAGAGGGTCGGGCGAACTTCCCTTCCAACAACCAACCCCCTCCCCTCTCTCCCCCTGCCCCCTGCCCCCCCCCCAACCTGAGGGGATAAGACACGGAGGGGCATTGAAAACCGGTGATTATCCGCAGCTATGAAAAGCAGGACTTAAGTGAAATATGCCAAACTTATGCCAGTAACCGAGAGATCCAGCATCCACTGACGTATTCAGCCGTCGGATTTCACGTCTAAATTCATTTACAATTCGTGTCTCCCCTCGCCTCCCCCTCTTCTTGTTATTCGCGCAGTATCGCTGTTCGCCCGTGGCCCGTCCAATTCTGCACATTTTCCGCACACTGCCGAGTTGAAAACAAGAATGATATTCGTTTTAACTCGCTTTGTGTACGGGCGATTGGTGAGCTGACAGTGGATGGACTGTGCTTGTTTCACAGACTTAAGCCGTAGACCCTCTTTCGACCTCTGATCGACCTTTGCCGATGCTGGAATGGAGTATGGCTTCATGAATTAAGTATGTTTTACCATCATATGCAGTACATTTATAATACTTCGAATGAAGTACATGTATAGCTTCTGAATAAAGTATATTTTACCGTGGAATATATCGATTGTCAAAATCTGTTCATCTATAAAGCATATAATCGAGACTCACCTATCCCTATCAGACACGCAAGCAATAGTTCTCTTCCATCTACTATTGGTTCTGCCTTCGCTCTAAAAAATAGGGGATTTTGAATGGATCCTTCTTCCGCAATAATCGAGATTTGTTACAGCCGAGCATCCGAACACGGGAATTGCCGCTACCTCTTATGCAGTGAGACGGTAAAAAAAAAAGTAGAAGAAGAGGTGTATATTCACCCGACAACGGCATTCTTCTTAGAGGTCGTTCCTGCTGATGTTATACATATACATGAACACTCTTCATTCTGATTGGCCAGCGTCACGGTATAGAGCACATGAATATGCATAAACATGATGCATTAACATGATGTAATGACAATTGGCCAATCAGACTAAGGGACCTGCTGAGGTTATGCATATTCATGAACACTCCTCACTCTGATTGGCCAACGTCTGGTCAAAGAGCAGACACGAATATGCATAAACATGAGGCAATATCAATTGGCCAATCAGACTATTTGAGTGACCGGAAGAATAGCGTTTGCGGGAAGAATGCCTTTGCCGGGTGAATATGACCTGCCAGAAAAAAAGGGTCAGCCGATCTTTTCCCCGGCAATCCCTTCCCTCCAGTATCGGCACACACCTGCTGGCTGCATTCTGGCTTGGGCGCTCCTGACGAGGAGCCAATTTATAATTTACATGATGGGCTTAGAGAGTAATATTCCGTCGACCATGACATCCAAACAGAGAGAGGAAAGTAGAGAGAGGGGGAGGTGCATGGAAAGAGAGAGAGAGAGAGAGGTGTAGAGAGATATAGAGCGGTGGAGAGAGAGGATGAGAGAGGGAGGGAGGGAGGGAGGGAGAGAGAGAGAGAGAGGGGGAGATAGAGAGAGAGGGGAGGGGAGAGAGGGGAGAGGTGAAGAGAGAAGAAAGAGAGGAGAGAGAGCGAGAGAGGAGAGGTTGATGGGAGGGCTAGTATGGTAGCTAGTGTAGCTAATGGATATAACAGTCGGTAGGCTATTGACACCCAGTGTATCGGGTGATCAACTGCCGTTCCGAGGGACTAATCAGACGGCGGCAGTGTGAGGTTTGCTGCGGCCGGTGCAAAGTGCAGGTAACCGGGGACAAGTGCGAGTATGCAGCCGGTCCCCCTCCCCTCTACTCCCCATCTCCCCCTCCCCCGGCTCGTCTCTCAACCGGTACGTGGCTACCGGGGCCACCGGTAGCACGCGGTTCCGCCTGACGGGCCGGCCCTGCGCCCAGGTCCGGTCCACCTCCGCCGAGCCTTTCCCCCTCTCAGCCAGCGCCGCCCGTAGCCTCGACATCCTCCTTCTCCTCCTTCTCCCCCTCCCCGCTCCCTTCCGCTTGTTCACACCGGCAGAAAATGCGGTTGCCAGACGCCAAGCTCAACCCCCATCCATCCGACCCTAACCCTGGACCCCGAACAGCGTGTTAAACAGTTAAGCCCAGGGATCAACACCTACGAGGGTTTGATGACATCGTTGAGAGCGTGCGCTTGAGCAGAGACGGAGGTAAAACATATTAGAAACGCACGAAGCGACCTTCGTTTCGTGCCCTTCCCCTCCCAACTCTCCCCCCCCCCCTCTTCCCTCAACCTTCCCCTTCCCTCAACCACCAATTTTTCGTGACGCCGCCAAAAGTTCTTCGAAGAAAAAATGGCCGCCCACTGACAACCGAGTGCGTCAATAGGATCTCAAAAGTACTCGGAGGGACCATTTGCGAGGGATCTTGAGGGAGCTTTTTGCATTTTTTTTTTGTGTGTGCTGATAATCATGACATTTGGTGCATATTCATGGAGTGTTTTTTTCTACTTCACAGGGTCTTCGTTAGTAAGAAAAAAATACGTGTCTCGATCAATAGAGTTCATATAGTTGTCTATCATTTCTGGTTAGTGCCACGAATACGTCATCAACTATAATAGGACGCTATGAGCCACTTGCTCGCTTGCTACACGTATGGAAGAAACGCGTAGGAAAATTCGAACTTCTAGTCAATCGTCTTCACTTTTTGGGTCCATATACGGACGGTGTTGTTCAGAAATTAGTAATTAGTAATTTCAAAGACTTTGAAATGCGAACAGATTTGTATCGATGTAGGGTATCCAAAATAAGGTCCATGGTGTCGGAAATAGACTTCTTTTTACACTTATTTCAGGCAGCGCCCTCATACGCCCGAAATTGCGAAACGACGGAATGGTCCCTAAACAGTTACGGACAGCTAAACGCATGCGTACGCGTATCCGTTACGTGCGAAAGCTCTACTGCATCGCAAAGGGAACTTGTCTTTCCGACATTCGTGCACACTGTTATCCTGCAACTGCGAGCTAGCGACTTTCACAGACTCATACTGGCGCACATGGGAGGATCAAACAATTTCCTCTCAACGGTTAACTTGTCAATTTTATTTTGACACTGTGCGAGTAGGCCTGTCACTAATGCATTGTGATCACGACTGAATGTCCGAAATTAGGAAATGCGTCGCCCAAATGCAGTATCATATTTATAGGCGACTCGTGACTCGGACTCGAGACACGACCGCTGCGACTAGTCACTCGTGTCTCGGACTTGAGACACGACAGCTGCAACTAGTCGCTGGTGACTCGAACTCGAGGCACGATCGCTGCGATTAGTCGCTCGTGACTCGGATTCGAGGCACGACCGCTGCGACTAGTCGCTCGTGACTCGAACTCGAGACACGACTGCTGCGACTATAGTCACTCGGTACTCGGACTCGACCACGGACGACTCGGGACACGGACTTGAGACACGACAGCTGCGACTAGTCGCTGGTGACTCGAGCTCGAGGCACGATCGCTGCGACTAGTCGCACGTGACTCGGATTCGAGGCACGACCGTGCTGCGACTAGTCGCACGTGACTCGAACTCGAGACACGACCGCTGCGACTATAGTCACTCGGGCACAAGTCGGCCCCACTGTCGTCCGATTATGAAAAACAAATGAGGGAATGGTGGTGTCGGCGATGAAGGTGGTGGTGGTGGCGGTGGTCACTTACCCTGACTCGGGACTCGGTCAGGTTGGTCCAGGCCGCGATCTCCTCGCGCGTGGACATGTCCGGGTAGCGGTTGCGGGCGAAGTTTCCCTCCAGCTCCTGCAGCTGCTGGCTGGTGAAGTGCGTCCGCTGGCGGCGCTGTCGACGTCGCTTGCCCGCCTCGCTCTCGTCCGACGTCTCGGCGCCCGAGTCCTTGGCCGTCGACTCGATGGTCGTCTCTGCTTGTGCCAGGGAAAGAAGAGAAGAATTGACGAACCACGCGTTAGACAGGGACCTGGGTAGACGCATGATGTACAAACAGGGATACAGAGACGGAGAAGCAAAGGCATTGAGGGACCGAGAGAGATCAAGTGACAGAGACTTAAAGATGTGCATAGAGGAAAGGGCAGAGGGAACAGATGAATTAACGGAGTTAGAGATAGAGGTAGACGCAGAGACGCATGAAGCAGCATAGGCAGAGGCAGAGGCAGAGGCAGAGGCAGAGGCAGAGGCAGAGGCAGAGGCAGAGGCAGAGGCAGAGGCAAAGGCATAGGCATAGGCAGAGGCAGAGGCAGAGGCAGAGGCAGAGGAAGAGGCAGAGGCAGAGGCAGAGGCAGAGGCAGAGGCAGAGGCAGAGGCATAGGCATAGGCAGAGGCAGAGGCAGAGGCAGAGGCAGAGGCAGAGGCAGAGGCAGAGGAAGAGGCAGAGGCAGAGGCAGAGGCAGAGGCAGAGGCAGGAGCAGAGGCAGAGGCAGAGGCAGAGACACTTGGAGTCCAAATTACTAATTGAAATACAGGCAGGGAAACATTTTTCGCATGAAATACTGACGCAAGAAAATGAACCAAAAATGGAGAAAAAAATCAACTTCAGAGAAAGAGAGTTGGAGAGAGAGAGAGATGGGGAGTTAGAGAGAGATGGAGAGAGAGAGGGAGAGGGGGAGAGGGAGAGTTAGAGACAGAGAGGGAGAGAGAGAGGGAGAGAGGGAGAGGGGGAGGGAGAGAGAGAGGGAGAGAGAGAGAGGAGAGAGGGAGAGAGAGAGAGAGGAGAGAGAGTGAGAGAGGGGGAGAGTTAGAGACAGAGAGGGAGAGAGGGGGAAGAGGGAGAGAGAGAGGGGGAGAGAGGGGGAGAGAGGGGGAGAGAGAGGAGAGAGAGGGAAAGGGAGAGAGAGAGGAGAGAGAGTGAGAGAGAGGGAGAGGGAGAGAGAGACGGAGAAAGACAGAGGGAGAGGGGAGGGAGAGAGAGGGAGAGAAAGACAGAGAGAGAGGGAGAGAAAGACAGAGAGAGGGGGAGAGAGAAAGAGAGAGAGAAAGACAAACAGAGAGAGAGGGAGAGAGGGAGAGACAGAGACAGAGAGAGTGAGAGAGAGGGAGGGAGGGAGAGAGAGAGAGTGAGAGAGAGGGAGAGAGAGAGAGGGAGAGAGAGGGAGGGAGGGAGGGAGGGAGGGAGAGAGAGAGTGAGAGAGAGGGAGGGAGGGAGGGAGGGAGAGAGAGAGAGTGAGAGAGAGAGAGAGGGCGAGAGGGAGAGACAGAGACAGAGAGAGTGAGAGAGAGGGAGGGAGGGAGGGAGGGAGAGAGAGAGAGTGAGAGAGAGGGGAGAGAGAGAGAGAGAGTGAGAGAGAGGGGGGAGAGAGAGGGGGGTGCAAAACAGACGCGCACATAGACGGAGGGAAATTGTGTCGGCAACCAATGAATATCCGTCAATATTGACCGTCAGGCCAACAGGGATTCACTGCGGCCGTTGCCGCAGTTTAACTTATGTACATTTTAATCGCGCTAAGAAAACGGCAAACAGCGGGCGATCCCACGTGTTGACGCGGACCGTATAGAGAAAGAAGAAGAGGGGGGGGGGGTTGAATTAAAAGGGAACGGACACGGTGGCCTCGGACGGCCCGGGACCCGGTCGCCATGCATCATGGATGAGGCCCAGCTCCTCTCACGATAGCCGTGGTGCGGTGCCCCACTTTTCTCGGTTTCGAAGAGGGGCTGAATCCCCGTGAGGAAGGGAAGAGGGGGGATACATCGATGAGCCCCTGTCCGCCGTTTGCATGATGCATGCGCCTGGCATTTATTTTATTTTCCCCCCTTTTCTCAATTATGACTGGTATAGGCTTCTCCTCTGTTTGTTCTTGGTGTTGGTTGGTTCTTGTTTGTTTGTTTGTTAATCTGCCTGTCTGCCTGTCTGCCTAGTTGTCTGTCTGCTTGGTTGGTTGGTTGGTTGGTTGGTTGGTTGTTCAGTTTGGTTGTTTTTGTTGCTGTCGTCTTTGTCTCTCTCTCTGCCTCTGCCTCTGCCTCTGCCTCTGCCTCTGCCTCTGCCTCTGCCTCTGCCTCTGCCTCTGCCTCTGCCTCTGCCTCTGCCTCTGCCTCTGCCTCTGCCTCTGCCTCTGCCTCTGCCTCTGCCTCTGCCTCTGCCTCTGCCTCTGCCCCTGCCTCTGCCTCTGCCCCTGCCTCTGCCCCTGCCTCTGCCTCTGCCTCTGCCTCTGCCTCTGCCTCTGCCTCTGACTCTGCATGTGCGCGGAGGTTGAAAACCCGAAGGTTTAATGACCTTGCGGTCTTCCCCATTTACGGGTTGAGCAGAACGCGGACATTGAGGGAGCGCGGGAGCTACGCACCGCTGCAGCGCTGGGCCCACGCCTACACGGGCCGGCTACCTTGGGCCCGACCAGCCGAGAAGTCCCGGCCAATTCCCCCGATGAAACGACTGACATTCACACCAAGCACTAACAACAGAGACCTACGACAGCCCACCGTCCAACAGCGCTCCAACGAAGGCTAGTGGTGTATGGTGTACACAGTACAGACGATCCTCGCTTGGTAAATGCGATATACACGCTTCCTTTCTCCCCCCTAACACAATACAAACACAGCACAAAAAAAGTAAATAAATAAATAAATTAAGTAACCCGTGGCTGTGGCGCTGCGAGCCTTGATCCCAAAGCAATCTTAGCAGAGGAGCGTTGCGGAAAATCGCATGCAAATAATTGGCGAGCTGTTGGTATACGAGGTTTTGTTGTTTAAGTTTAATTGGGACCCACTTCGTGTTAACCTACGGGGAACAGCCCGTTGGGGTTAAATTGCAAACAAAGAACTTGCGGGCCTTTTTCCCCCCAAGGTGAAGGTGATGCACTGAGTTGCTACGGCGACCGCTATGGGGAAATATACAGGGTGGAGAAACGGTGAGAAAGGTGAGGTGGATGGACGGAAAGAGAGGAGAGCGAGAGAGATAGAAAAAAATGGGGGAGAGATACGGAAATAGAGAGATAGTAAAGAGAAAGGCGGAGAAAGACGGGGAAAAGGAAATAAGGGAGAAAGAGAGAGAGAGGGGGAAGAGACAGAAAGAGAGGAGGAGATGGAGAGAAAGAGATAGAGAAAGGGGAGAGATACAGAAAGAGAGATTAGTAAGAGAAAGACGGAGAAAGACGGGGGAAAGTAAAAAAAAGGGAGAGACAGAGAGAGTAGGGGAGACACACGAACATACAAAGAGAGACAGGGATTGGCAGAGAGAGGTAGAGAGACATCGAGGGCGACAGAGAGGAAGAGCGAGAACGAGAGAGTGAGAGAGAAAAAGACAGACAGACAGACAGTCAGTTTGCCCGCTTCAACTGCAAAACCATGAAATTTGGTTTCCAAATTCCGTTTTAGATTGACCCATCAAAGAGGACCCATACGGTCAGGAACGCCGCGCCACATGTGCCGACGGACACTATTTTAATGGCGCGCCGCCTCAGCGCACACTAAACTGGAATAATTACCCAATAAGCCGCTCTAATTGACGAACGGAATAGCGAGGCTCATTTCCACCGGCCAGGTTTCGACTTGCCCCGCTTAGCGCGGCGTGTCAAACGATAGGGACCAATCGGGTCCGGGATTTAGTTCTACTTCATTTTTCGATCACAAAGTGCCGACGCTAAAGATCAAGCAGCGGCTCTATAATAGGCGATCGAAACAAACAAAAAACCAAAACGCGTCCGAAACGCTCTCTGTCCCTCCCCTCTCCCCTCTCTCTCTCTCTCTCTGTCTCTCTCTAACCCCCCTTCTCTCTCTAACTCCCCCTCTCTCTCACTCTCTCTCCTCCCTCTCTCTCCTCTCTCTTTCTCCCTCGCTCTCCTTCCCCTCTCTATTTCTCCCCTCTCTCTCTCCATCTCCCGCTCTCTCCCTCTCTGTCTCTAAATCTCCCTCTCCCTCCACTCTCCCTCTCTAACTCCCCCTCTCTCTCTCACTCTCTCTCCTCTCTCCCTCCCTCTCTCTCCCTCTCTCTCCTCTCTCTCTCTCCCATCTCTCTCCCTCCCTCTCTGTCTCTAACTCTCACTCTCCCTCCCCTCTCCCTCTCTCTCCCTGTCTCTCTCTAACTCCCCCCATCTCTCACTCTCTAACTCTCTATCTCTCTCACTCTCTCTCTCTCTCTCACTCTCTCTCTCTCTCACCCCCCCCCCCCCTCTCTCTCTATCTCTCTCTCTCTCTCTCTCTCTCTCTCTCTCTCTCTCTCTCTCTCAGATCACGATGCCACTTTCATCAAATGCTGGCCCAGAAGACGTTCGGCGACAAGGTTTTTTTCAGATTGAGGTCGATGTCAGAAACAAACAAAGACTTGGATGTGACTTCGGCGTTCCTGAAAATGGTCGATTGGATAGCTCGAAACCGAGGTCTCGGGTACAAGTCCCGGACGGTCCAGTCGGCGTTTTCTTTGCCATTTTCTCAATTTGGCCAAAGGTTCCATGCACTCAGTATTCAAGATACTTTATTCAAGATATTCTAGGTAATAATTCAAGGTATAAATTCCTTTACTTGTGTCACTTCGATCATAATTAGACAGGAGGTGGACTAATCAAAATAGTTGTAAATTACCCCACACTGATGCAACTATAGGCAAAATCTAAAGTGAAATTCGAATCGAAGTAGATATTGAGAGGATCGGACGGGGTTTTTTTGCAGGACCCTTTTTCAGAGGTTTTGTGAAAGGTTCTGCTGCGATCGAGACGCCAGGCTGACTGAAAATGATGGAATAATCATACCGATTTAGGCCTACGCTAAGATCTTAAAACTCCCTGAAACTGCTCCATCATGCAAATAAAGGGGGGAACAACTGACAGGGAAACGTTTTGACAGAATACAATTGGCAAAGAAAGTTTGACCGGGACCTGAACCCAAACACCTCTGATCGGATGAACCAGTGCTCTACCTGTGTATCTGTGTTATCCAGCCCTTAGATGGCGGCATTTCTAGATACAGTCGTCAACTAGTCTTTGCCGGGGTAGGGGGGCTTGTCCGGATGCCGCATTCAACCATTCCATATTATATCCTTAATTTCCTTAATTTATTTTTATTCATTTTGTTTCTTTTATCTATCATTCGAATTCAGGGTTTTTTTTCCCCTTGGGATATGAGGGCAGGAAGGCAGTCACCTATATCTTAGAACTAATGTGGCATCAAGGGGGGGTTTGTTTTTCCTCTGTCCACCACTTCAGTCGCATCCCAAGCCTGATACAAACACAAATATTGATCAGCAGTTGTTTTGTGTAATCAGAGGGGATCTGTGGCCTATGTAAAAAAACACAATTCAGATTATCTCCTTTTATCAACAGCACTTTGGAAATGATCAGGTCCTGGTGGCTACCCAAAGTTCGTTTCTCTTGTAAACGGTATATCCCTTTTGAAGCAAGGTACCCGATACTTGGAATGCAAATCATCGCACGCCATAGGCCTACATTATTTTAGCAATCCTGTTGCAATCCAAATTTAGTGGGCCTGACGTATCGATCCTAGCAGGACCTTTCTCAAAGGCTTGTTAAGGCATAATCACGTGTAATCAAGTGATAGGCTATGCAAACATGTTGCAAACTGCTTACTGACGAAAAATGACCCAAAGGTGAACATCAACAATGTCAGATCCTATCAAGGCTATGAATCTGCCTTTGAGAAAGGTCCTGCTAAATCCGAACCGTTAAGCCCTCCTAATGGTTGATATCGCTATCATCAAGAAAGATAACAACGTATAGCAAAACTAACTGTTGCAAACCGCCTATTGATTTGATTCGGCACAGCATAATGAGGAATAACCCCCACTTTTGCGATTTTGAGATTTTCTAATGATGTGAAAGAGTATACCATTAGCTTTCAAATCAGTGATATCAAAATCATTTCCGTGTAAACTTTGTTGTAAATAGTACGGCCTTGACGGAACTTTACATTTTCATGAAAACAGTACACAAACATCCTCGTTTTTTCAACATTTAGAGACGGATTTCGGAAAAATCATTTGGACATAATATTCTCCAATACAGTAACTTTCCGAAAATACCCATCCAAAAAAAAAATCATGTTTTTATCGAATTGAGAAGATACTTTGACTTCGGGCGTTGTTAACTCGAAAAGTGTTTTGATGGGATATTCCTCATGTCGCTGTGCCGGGTCACATATACAAAACAAAATGTACAGTACCCGGCGTTTCGATCCAAGCCGGAACTCGCTCGAAGGCGGGAATGAGCCTCCACATTAGTTAGTTAGTCAGTTATGGGCGTCCATCGAAACGAGAACGATGTATCCCCCAAAGAAAGAAAAGTCAATGACGAGGAAGGGTCCGACTCCGCCATTTGCCAACCAAGGCCCTGCCTGTACGAAGTTCTATAAGCGCTCGCTGTTTTTGGAATGCAAGGCATACATACGCATGCAGTACAGGCATAGCATTATCTTAACGACGGGCAGAGTACACATACCCGAAACGTTGAGTTACCGGCTCTTTTCAGAGCCACACTTCTTGAAAGAGAAGTGATACAACTGGTGTCACCGCAAACCTTCCACTTTATAGTATTTCCACCATGCAAACCTTCAAGTCTTATCTCATAGGCATCGCATTACATAAAAGTTGGCGATCTTTTATTGATGATCGAGGGAGGAATGGTCACGCTGCCTTATAATAATTATGGCCACTCTTTCACACGGAAGCACGTCTACCTACCCAGTGCGGCTCTGTCCCGTCCGTCCGAGGCGACTGCTGGGCTGGCCCAGGCGGGGCCGTGCGAGCTCGTGCTACCCCCGTGCCGGGAGTGCTGAGCCCCGCCGCCTCCGCCGCCTCCACTCCCTCCTCCGCCGCCGCCGCCGCTCTTCTCCGCCAGCGGGCCACGGCCTAGCCGTCCGGCCGTCCGGAGCGCCTCCGAGCCGGCGTATGGGTCCAGCGACGGCAGCGGTGCGCTTAAGATCTCCATGGTCTTCTATACCACCCCCCTTGCCGCACTGGGCTCGGATCAGGGGCGAGAATGGGGACGGGCTGCTGAGAGCGAATTATACGAGAGACAGAGACGAGAGAGGAGCCGGAGAGACCGAGAGGGGGAGAGGGGGAGAGGGGGGTGCAGATCGGCGGGGGATCCGGCCAGATTAAGGGCGGTCGGAGCGGAGAGTACACCACCAGCTTCACTCCCGTCGCTTAGCTGCAACCGGCGAGGGAGGGGGCGAGCAAAGCTGAGGGGATAAGTCTGCTGTCGTGGCGCGGTATAGGCTCAAGTCCTTAAAATCCCCGCGATGAACCTATCATGCCCGGGCAAGCCATTAAAAAACAGGACGGCACGGAGAAGGTCCCTACCCTCCTCCTCCAAAAAAAAAAAAAAACGAGAAGAAGAAAAAAAAAAGGAAAGAAAATCCGACCCCCTCCAAATAACACGAACTCGCGCCGGCCAAAATTGTGTTGCTTGTCTGCTCACGTCACCAGCGAACGTGCATGTGTGCGCGCGTCTTCGTCTGTGCATGCATTGGGGGGCAGTGTGCACGCTACGCTATCAGACCGTGGGTTCATCGCATGGCTCAAACGGCTTATATGCTGGCATTCGGCTATCCCCCTCTCCTTAGAGCGCAAGCAGATTGAATCATACGAAAGACACGACGATTATGAAAACCAGCGAACACACACCAACACAAAACCGAGTAGCCTCCTGCTTTCAGATTCTCTCTATCGCGGTAAATCTTTAGTTGTAATATTAAATTTGCTTTCTTCTCTTGAAATGCGATGTACAAGAAAGGTAGCCCCCCCCCCCTTCGCTCTGTGCACGCATGTATATTACGTTTTCTTTGTGAGCATGCGCAGATGCACGCTCTTTTAGTCTCTTTTTTGTGTTTTGTAAAGCCGGTGTAATGGGTTGTGGGTTTGTGTTTGTGTGTGACCTCTGTCGGCCTACTGGCATTGGTCAGTTGACTGGCCAATGGCAGCACTGTGTCAGCTCGCTCGCCGGAACGTGACCGGCCATTCAAGTTCAAATCCGGACAAGTGTCCCTGAGTGGCGACTCGCATGGGCGCATGCGCGCACTGTACCGGTACGTCACCACTTGTCCTCCATGCGCACCGTCCAATCGCATTACTCCCCGCCCTCCCGCTCGTCCGTCCGTCCGTCTGTCTGGCTCTATCAGTCTGTCTGTCCCTATCTGTCTGTCTCTATCCCTGACTCTATCTGTCCCTCTGTCTATATCTATCTCTATCAGTCTGTTTGTCTTTATCAGTCTGTTATCAGTTTGTTATCAGTCTGTCTGTTTCTAGCAGTCTCTCTGTCTCTGTGTCTCTTTCTGTCTCTCTGTCTCTATCAGTCTCTCTGTCTCCATCTGTCTCTCTGTCTCTATCAGTCTCTTTGTCTCTCTGTGTCTTTGTCTCTATATCTGTCTCTCTGTCTCTCTCTCTCTGTCTCTCTGTCTCGATGTATCTATGTCTCTATCTGTCTCTCTGTCTCTCTCTGTCTCTCTGTCTCTCTCTGTCTCTCTGTCTCGATGTATCTCTATCTCTATCTATCTGTCTCTCTGTCTCTCTATGTCTCTCTGTGTCGATGTATCTCTGTCTCTATCTGTCTCTCTGTCTCTCTCTGTCTCTCTGTCTCTCTGTCTCGATGTATCTCTGTCTCTATCTGTCTATATGTCTCTCTCTGTCTCTCTGCCTCGATGTATCTCTGTCTCTATCTGTCTCTCTGTCTCTCTCTGTCTCTCTGTCTCGATGTATCTCTGTCTCTATCTGTCTCTCTGTCTCTCTCTGTCTCTCTGCCTCGATGTATCTCTGTCTCTATATGTCTCTCTGTTTCTGTGTTTCTGTCTCTCTGACTTTCTATCTGTATCTGTCTTTTCCAGTTAATTGTCTTTATCAGTCTCTCTGTCTCGCTGTCTCTCTGCATCTCTGTCTATGTCTGTCTTCATCGCTCTCTCTCTCATTCTAACCATGTTCAATGTTGACGGAGACAGAATCAGATAGTGCCCTACAGAACAGAATGAACTACCGGACAAATAGCTGATTTACACATTATTTTTAATTACACAGGTGCATGCCTTCCATTAATATAAAACAAATCTTATACCGAAAGAACTTTGAACGATACATCTACAGAAAATGGGTATGTATTCAACTGAATGTGTGTCATTAATTCCCATTCAATAACAAAAAATATGCATACAATTGTGCAAAAAAATAGCCTCATTTTACCCACTAAAAAATTGGACAATACGCCTCATCCAGTGTTGTATACATGAGTCGAATCTGCTGGACAGTACCCAGAAATATCCATTATTAAGCGTTTTAAATCGTGTTTCCCTGATAATATAGGAATAGCGCGCGTCACTCTTGCTTGGGCGACAGGAACAAAGACTGGAGCACATATTAATCAACCTCTCGGGTAATGCCGAATCGAAGAAAAACGAAAATCAGAAATCTCCCGCGTTGGACAATAGCGGGCGCCAGACTGAAATGTAATGGAGGCCGTCATCTCCATAGCAATTCAACCTAAAACCCGTCAATAGCGGGCGCCAGACTGCAATACCGTTGAAAATGCCATCTTAAAGAAAGATGTGTATATCATATACATACATGTATTCCATGACGGACAGCTACTTGAAACGTCGTCAGGATGCCGCAATGCCGTGGGGGACCCGACTAGCGTCGAACCATGGGCGCAAGTAAAGACCACTGACAGTGGACACAGTTTGTGTTAATGTTGACATGACGCGCGTTCAAGTGAACGTCTATATGCACGACAGTCTGCCGCCCGCTATCGACCGTCTATAGATTATAATGCTATGTACTTTTCCAAAAAAATAGTTATTGGAAATGTACAGCGCTTGTTTCGTTACAGAGGTGCCAAGTTGTGAAATGACTTCCCAGCATCTCTGAAAAACCAGCCATACATTAAATCGTTAAAACGCAGAGTACAGTTAAAGGCCCAATACAACATTGGGAAGATCGGGAAACATCGATTTCAACAGATTTCCTTCGAATTTACACGGTTTGTAGATGGTTATGATAGAATCCTCATGTCATTTTTCTACTTTCTCAGATTACCATTTCAGCTGAAACCTTCGCATGATTTCTTTTTTTGGAACGTTTAATGGTTAAACACACAAACTGTGACCTTAACCAATGCTGTATAGGGCCTTTAAATGCAAGTTTTAGAGTAAGTACTAAAGTGTCCTCACTATCAGGCGGTAATAGGAATTCCTATCTCAGGTAACTTCTGGGAGGATTTGGTTGTGTTTCTCATATCAGTTTTCGTGTATGATTGTCATTTTAATGTTTTTATGAAGTAAATACAAAAAAGTCGCAAACTGCTCACTGACTGAAATGACCTGCAATACATGAATCTTAACAGTTAGAGGGCCTGCTTGATTTTATAATCTTTTTTTATATTATGCTTACAATTTCCTTCTTGATATTTGAATGAAATAATTCTAATCAATTTTAGGTCATTTTAAATATGCTATTCTGTTAAATATTTCTGGTCACCGACTTAAGCCAGGATAATCAAGAACAAATAGGCCTAAATAAATAAATAAATAAATATCACTGCGTGCCGCGAGAGTTGTGAGAGTATAAAACGGCCAACATCGTCTTGGAGAAACGAGTCCTGTGGGGGGGCCTTCCCTGAAGTCCCCAAGACCACACCCTCTACTCCAATAAGTCCTTGGGACACTTTTACCGATCAGTGAATAGGACACGGGATATAGGCCTAGGCCTATTCATATAGTGCATAACTAGCCACGATGCAGATACTGATACAGTGTCTCGTGCCTTGTGAACCAATGTACACATGAGTGCATTATCTTTAGAAAGAGAGAAATCATTGTGTGCGGGTTTTCTCCGCTTCCCCATTTTGTTAGGATTATCGGGAACATAACACCCGTCATTAGGTCTCTTGTCAAAAAGATCATCGGTTGAGTGCCGGTTGAATTCATCCGACCGATACAATTTCTCCCGGTAGAAAGCCGATTGTACTGGAATCTGGGGTGAAAAATTCACGATGGCTATCCGGTGGAAACGACATCGGACGGGTTAAATCATCTGATACCCAACCGATGATCTTTTTGACAAGAGGCCTTACGTTATTCGTTTCCTTGTACCATATAGGCTGGACTATTGCAACTCTCTTCTTTTCGGGATCACCCAAGGTGAAATTAACAGACTACAAACACTTCAAAATCGCGCAGCGAGACTCATTAATTCTTTTTCGGCTGCTCTGTTATTGCCACCTCTTCAATTTCCAAACTTCACTGGCTACCTAAACAGCAGCGTCTTTATTTGAAACATCTCCTACTTGGTTTAAAATTGGTTAGGGGGCCTACATGGTATTTCTCCGTCTTACTTGTCCGACGTACTCCGACGTACTTACTTCTCCGACTCCGATCTTCGGATGATACGCTTCGTCTATCTATCCCTATACAAAAATCTAACGGAGACAGATCCTTCTCAATTATGTTATAGCTGTTCTCCAAAACTGTAAAACTCTCCCCCAATTGACAGGAATCGACTCAAAGCACGTTTGTTCTCATAACCCTCGTCTTGTACAGCGCTTCGATCCGTTTCTGTAAAAGCGCTTGAAAAATACTCTTTATTATTTTTATTATTATTATCGTCATCCTCATTATCATCATCCTTGTTGTTATTAGCATCCTTCTCTTCCTATATACATGAACTGATATGATAATGGCCCAGTCAAGAATACAAGTGGATCGATCGCTCTCAAATTTTGTAAACATCCACCCTTGGCAGTGTTACCATGGTGACACGGTCGCCCGGTATGAACAGATTTCGTAAGAACAACGGGATCCAAGATTATATTGATTATATTGATTTTTAAATGGCTGTTCAAAAGGCTATGAAAGGCTTAAAGGCCCAATACAACATTGGGAAGATCGGAAAACATCGATGTCCACAGATTTCATTGTATTTTACACATTTTTTTTAGATGGTCATGATATAATCTTTATTTTGAAATCGTACGCTCTGGGATGCTGTATTTCTCGAGAAATCTTTATTCAAACATCGACAAAATAGTTAATTACTCGCGAGTAATACACCACAGAACGGAACCATTTGAACTAAAACCTTCGCAGGATTTTTTTTTGGGAGTGTTTAATGGTTTAACATACAAACTGTGACGATCTTTTTACCTTTATCGAGGTTGTATAGGGCCTTTAATGAAAATGCTTAATTAGGAAAACGGAGATTTCTGAGCTGTCGTTAAAAAAAATGTCTGTTATCTACTCACATCACAAGGCAGTGGGATGGCTATCGACACTCATTTCGGAATATTTAGACAGCCCCGCTCCCTTGACAGTGTTGCTATGGTGACAGGGTTGGCTAAATTTACATAACAAAAAAATTTGCCATCTAAGGCCATTTACGAAATGAAGGCTTGGGCTGGGGCTCAGGCTTAGGTCATATTTATTTTACTCGTTATAATATCACAGGCATCTAAAAAAATAAGCGTTTGGCCCCACTTTCTTGGTGAATACTCTGTACTTATCAAGCCAACAAACCTTCAAATCCGGAAACAAACCACAACCTGGATGTTCAGGTTTTGTCAGACGGAGACGAAGCCTGAGCCCCTAGCCTAAGCCTTCATTTCGAACACGGCCTATGACGTTAGGCAAACTTATAGATTTTTCAATGGCCGGTTAATAGGCTACCATGCATGGCTACGTGGCACTGTCTGGGGTGTACGCCTCTTTCCAAAAACCAATTGACATTGATATACTAATGGAAAATTAAGGAAGCAAATCGTCTCCACCGACCAGGCGGTGGCAATCTTCATTCACTTCAGAGTGAACCTGATGAGCGTTGTATGCAGACCATTGCATGAAGGACGCTACATCACAAGCTGACAGCAGTATCGCAAGAGTGTGTAGTATGCATTCGCCCTGATAAAAATAGCCTCTATTCTCAGACAATCAAGAAACCGGGACATCAGCTCGTCGGTTAAACACCGTGAGAAAACTGGTGATATTTTCGACTGAATCTTGGGCGCTTGAATATTTAAAGAAAAGACGGAACTAAGTTGTTTAACAATCGCCTATACAACCAAACTATTGACAAGCGTCATGGCTACAATCGGTGTGATAGTCTTGCTTCTAGTCTGCACGGCAGGATATTGTCAGAGTAAATGCCAGACACGGTTCACCCCGAATTTTCACATGGCTAAGAATCGCGTACTGCGGAATCATGTAATGGAGACCAAGATCACGTCTTCTGCTGTGATCTGTGCACGAGATTGCTCCATGGACCCACAGTGTGCATCTTTCAACTACGTCGCAATGAACCACTTATGCGAGTTGAATAATATCACCAGAGGCCAAGGAAATTGCGACTTCGTTGTGTTACACGGAGGGGCTTACTTTGATGACAATCCGCAAACTCCTGAACTGTCGGTACATTACAATGAAAAGTACAACAGTTGTCAGATGTTACTACGGCATGGTCATATTGAAAGTGGTGTCTACACCATCTTCCCTGATGGGATGAGCGATGGCATACATGTATACTGCGATATGCAGACGGATCAAGGAGGTTGGTTGGTGTTTCAGAGGCGTCAAGATGGCTCCGTGGACTTTTACCGTAACTGGAACGACTACCAATCTGGCTTTGGCGATCTGTCCGGTGAGTTCTGGCTGGGGAATGACATCCTACGCAACCTGACTGCATCGGGCCAATGGGAGCTACGAGTTGACCTATGGGACTGGGAGGGTAACACAGCTTGGGGTAAATGGGGTGAGTTTGCAATCACAGGGGAGAGGTACAGACTTCGTGTAGGGTTGTATGATGGCAGTAGCTCAGCCGGGGACGCGATGGCATATCATAATACACTTGAGTTCTCAACCAAGGATCAGGACCATGACGATAAATCGTTGTCAAATTGTGCAGAGAATAAAGAAGGGGCATGGTGGTTTAATGCTTGTTTTTACTCCCATCTCAATGGCAAATACTACCAAGGGCCACATGGAGTGATTAGGCATGGTATCCTGTGGCATCACTGGAAAGGGAAGTCTTATTCATTGAAGGAATGTAATATGAAAATAAGAATGGCTCTGTAACAAACGGGATAATACAAACTTACACCTACTTTGAACAGACAAGTAGTGCCTTCGATGTCATCTCTCGCGCTTGCCCGTGGTGTATCCTCGGGTTAAGATGCGTATGCACAAACTGCAGTAATAAACGAACGCAGCTCATTGACCCATGTTGACCCATGACGACGGTCTCAGAGGTTAAGAGGTCATGCTACCCTATTTCCAGTAACAAATGTCACGAGGGCCATATGAAAACCATCTAAGAACCGTGCACTGTGGGACACATTCTCGTCGTAACCAGCTGGGTGGGCCGCTCTCTTGGTCTAGTCAGGAAAAAGTTGTGACGTCATAACCAATGAAAAACGCTGCTGCGGGTCTTAGAGTGAGGGTATGGGAAGATATGGGAGGCACCTTATGTGATCTGCTGTTTAGATCGTTATTATGTAATACAGTGTATTAAAAACATTGCTTCATATGAAAGGAGCCTAAGACATACATGTTTCAGGGGATCAAATCGAACCTCCACCCCACAAAAATAGATATAAAGTAATGCAAGAAACCAATGGAAATGTGCGTGCTTTTCGGATCGACGGGAACAGTGTTTTTAACATTATTCCTTAAAAAAAACCTGAAATACATTACCGTTCATTGTAAAGGCCGCCGCACACGAGAGCTATCTGCTGAGCAAAAATTCTCTCTCGAGGTTGTTAGCTCAGCGCGTAGCTCTCGTGAGCTGAGCAAAAGATATATTTTTGGAAGCCATCACGTGAACAGAGCGTGCGCTTTCATTGGCCAGTTTTTATCTTTTTGCTCAGCACGTAGCTCAAGTCGACGCACAGTGCGCACACAATGAGTTTTCATCCACGCGAGGCGAAACAAATCAAACAGGATAGATACTGGTCTCACGGCCTCTTGAGGCAGAAATCTCACCAAAAGTTTAGCGCACACGGTGAGCTACGTGTTGAGCTAACGACCTCGAGATAATTTTTGCTCAGCAGATAGCTAGCTCTCGTGTGCGGCGGCCTTAACTGGTAATTAATTAACATAGTGCCGATTGAAACAAATTTACCAGTAATTGCAGTAATGCCCCCACCCCATTTAAAATGATTTGTTTGACGGGAGAAATTTCATACGATGTAATTTATGTGACGATGAATGATAACTATTACTCATATAACAACTGGAGAAATTAGCATTTGATAATTATACATCAATCTTGCAAACTGCTTTCTAACTAAAATGAAGGAAGTGATATACAAAAATGTTGCAAACTGCTTACCTTTAAATGCAAATTCCGAAATCAAAGTCGATTGTTGTATTGTATCATGAATTACAACGATACCATTTTAACGTTTGCCAAACAATGAAACATAATTCCAGCCATACTTCTCTACTCCACTCAATATGTAGATAATAATGGGATAAGGGATGAGAACCAACAAAGCCAGTTTTGTTATGGATTCAAAAACGTTGTCGTGATAAACGGAGGTTTGTTTAAGCACAAGCGAACGTCAACATTTAGTAGAGCCTGACGTTTCGATGCTAGCAGGGCCTTTCTCAAAAACGTCAGTCCCACTTTTTCATTTTAAAATTTAGTGGGCCAGATTCTTTGATCCTAGCAGGACCTTTCTCAAAGGCAGACTCTGCCTTTGAGAAAGGTCCTGCTAGGATCGAAACGTCAGGTTCAGCAAATTTTGAGATTTGCATTTTGGTATTTTTAGTCAGTATGTCGTTCCTAAGTTTTCAATAGATATTCCCTTGAGAAATAACCGCATGAATCGAAATAATATATTTTTTTTCATGCCGTGAAAGGAAAGGAGTTTCCATTGCTCACTGAAGAGCAATGGGCTTTGGAATGCAAATTCTGAATTCAAAGTCGATTGTTCTTGTTATAGTGTTATTTTCCTCGTTAGTGCATTATCGAGTGATGACGTATTTGCAAGGCGTTGTAATTAAAAGACAAAATGGTTACGGCAACGAACTCGCCCAAAACTCAACGAGCTAGTATCCATCAAAGTGAGAAATACTATGGGGAAAGGATTGAAGAACGGCACTGGAATTTGAAATAAGATTTAGAATGGATTTAGAATGGACAGAAAATATTTTAAACAAATCTTTGTGATTAATGTGTTGATATAGAGGCTGATATTAACTCTTCTTGAATTGTTTGAATTTCACTCATAATCCTTATCAGGCACCTTGTATTCATAATCAGCACCGATCAATGATGGATCATAATTGGAAAACTCAGTGTGGTTTTTAATGTAAAACCAAAGAGTTCAATGCTCGAGTAAAGAGCTACAACACCTGCCTTGATGAGTGTTGGAAAAATAAATGGAAATGGAAACGAAATTCCTGATTTTTAGATCAATGTTTAATTTGTTGAAGAAAAATATCAAATTAACAGAAATGATCCATCAATGACCCGGGCATTTTTCATAACATTATTATATATGTCATTTTTAAACCATTATATTCTCATTTAAACAAACTTTGGTATTTTTCTTGTCAATGATGGGTCCATCTTTTAACACGGTTTATCATGGTTTCTACTCGGTGACAAATGCACTGTTTTAAAACTCTTTTTGGTGTGAGTTTACAAAAAGGGACTTTCTTTGAAAAGTAAAAGTGATGATTCAACTGTCCGTAGAATATGAAAATAATCTGTTGTTATAATAAAAAAGATCAATACTATAATAAGCAATATTGAAAGCAATATTGAAATGACGTTCGTTTTGCAAAGAGGATTCGTCAATGATTGTATCAGTGTTCTTATAATTGTCTAGCATGATTCTTTTGAATAATTCCTTAATAAAGCAACTTCATATGTATTCATCGTTTTTTTATCAATGATGGATCCATCTATTAACCACATTCTGATCGTTTCTTTTCATTGAATGACGAATACATTGTTTTGGAAACAAATCATTTTGTGCTCTATTTAAAAAAAATAATGACTTGCGAAAAGTGACAGATTCAAAGTGAAAAGCGTAAAATACTAATAAGAATCTGTTTCAAGGAATCAGTGGTTAAGAAATCGCATTTTTAAATCAAACTGCGTTTTCAATGGATGATCCATCAATGATCTATTAATGATTTCGACGTTTAAACATTGAATATTAACTTTAAATTTGTAAAGCAAGCACTCTTGAATTCTTGAATAATAGCACAACGTAGTCGTTTAGTTTTTGTTCTAATCAATGATGGATCCGACTTTCACTGCGCTATAGTTATCATGGTTGGTTTTGCTAAAATGAGTATTGCCTTCATTCGGATATCAATTTGGTGAGACATTACAGGGAAAACAATTGTAAGAAAGAAGCAATCGAATGCAAAGTTATAATCTAATAGAAACTCAAGACAAACATTTATTCAAATCACTTGTTCCTTTTAGAATCAAACTGCGTTTTGTATGGAGGATCCGTCAATGATTTCAGCATTTTAAAATGCAATATTTACTTTAAAATTTTAAAGCATGCACGTTTAAAATTATTTATTAAATTTACTTAATATTACTTATTATAGTCGTTAAGTTTTTCTAATCAATGATGGAGCCGACTTTCAACACGCTTCATCGACATTCTTTACACAGAATGAGAAGTATCTTGAATTTGACATTATTAGTTGTGATGGAAATTTTAGTAAAGAAATTGATTGAATGATATAGAAGCAACAAAGGTCTTTGAGCATTTTAAATAAAAAAATAGTTGGGCTTTAAGGAAACTCTTTAAATCGATTTGCGTTTCGCAAGAACGATCCATCAATGATTTCCTAGAGATGTTTCATAGTTTGCATATTTCAATTCTTGAAAAATAATGCAAATTTTTAATTAATTTTTCTAATCAATGATGGATCCTGGTTTCAAGACGCGTTACCATCGTTACTTTCTGAGTACACAATGCCCGAGAAACCATTGAAGTTTGGAATAATCATTTTACTGCCCCATTTTCAGAAACTTACCAGCATCACGAATTCGTGCCAAAGGTTTGCAAGAGTGCCCTGTTTGGCATAAAAATTAAAAAGACGGATGTGTTTGAAATATAAAACATTAGTATTGCAGTTTTGCTTTGAAAATATCAAATACGTTTTGAAATGAGGATCCGTCAATGATATAGACATTAATGGTGGATGAAATTAAAATAAATGTTTTTATAAGAAAACAAATAACAAGATGATATTAATATTATATCACGGGAATCAAATCCTCAAAATTGCTGCAAAAATTATTACAGTTCAATGTTCCAAAATTCATTTTTTAATCCAATGTTTAACACGCTTTATTACCGTCACTTATTGTGAAATGCCTAAGAAATTCTCCCGGTTTAGAGTATTTTTTTTACGAAAATGCTCGTAATAGTGTTTAGAAAGAGTTATGTTTTCAAGAGTATGGAAAAAATTCCAAAGTCAATGTCATCAACAAGGGTTTTCGCAATGTGTATGTCAACGCATACTAGTGTCTCTCTAATTAACAATGAAGTGAACGTAGTAAGTTTTGAATGAAGTTGAATAAATTCTTGTGCACACTGGATATTCTGCCCTCCTGGATACCTTCCTTGGCTTTGGTTCCCTTACGTCCTGTCCTTGGATCGAGTAAATATTTATTCCTAAAAATAGAAAATGAAAGAGAGAATATTTGTTGGAACATTTTTGTGATTGTCCACTCACATGAAATACCCTTAACCCTCAAAGAGCCGGGTTTTTTTACCATCTCACAGCCAGGGGCGGATTCCGCCCCCTTAGATGTCGGTCGTTGAATGATGGATTCAAATGAAATTTGGCAGTGTGATAAAGAATTAGATTATCAACATTTGTGTTCAAATTTAATGTGGAGTTTGACATCGGGAGGCCACGTGCTATCTGTTTACAAAATGAAGGCATTTTACCCAAGTTGAAAGGGCGATGTGGTGGCGCGTGCGGGGGTGCGTGTGGTGACCTCGACCAATGTTGTGTAGGGGCTTTTTAAACCAGAAATAATGTACAAAAAGAAATAGCAGCACCTATCCATTGCTGTTGCATCACCACCCGTGTGTGACCTGGTGCCTGGTGCTGCGCCATCCCTCCCATAAACAACACGCTGAGCAAAGGTCACTGGGACAAGACTGCAGGAGAGGGGTGACCCTCTAATCGAATCTTATCAGATTTGTTGTCAGTTTACGGCCGCGAAATTCCCGGGCGATCGGTGTTGGGAGAGCTGATGGACTGTATGTTACCGAAGCGCCTGGTTGCATCTGGTTAATTTGCACAGAGAGAGGGTCATATCAACGCTACCAGCCAAGCGAATCAGTCGGGCGGGGTTGAGGACTGCGTGCGTTTTAATTAACCGCCGATCGAAGAAACAGCGACCATGGTCGCCGGCAAGAACAACGACATGGAGATGTCCTCCTCGGAGGGACTTTACGGGGGCGGGGAAGGGGAGCTGAAGAAAGGGGTGTACTGTCGTCGGAGCCAGATCGTGGCCTTCGTGGTCCTGGCGCTCCTGCTGTCCACCGGCGTGGGACTGATGGCCGGTCTGCTTCCCGAGTGCCAGCAGGTCGGCAACAAGGACCCGCTGAAAGGCACCGCCACGCCCAAGCCGGAGGAGACCAAGCCGCCGCCGGCCCGGCCGACCACCGACGCCCCGCCGCCGCCGACCACCGCGGCGCCGTGCAGCGAGGGCCCCTGGTGCGAGCTCCGCCTGCCCCGGTCCATCCACCCGGAGCACTACCGCCTCCTGCTCAACCCGGACCTGGTCAACGCCGACTTCACCGGCACCGTGGACGTGGACATGGTGGTGACGGAGGCCGAGCGGTTCCCGCGCATCCACGTCAAGGAGATGGAGGTCCTGTCCTCTCAGATCAGGCCCGCCGTCCAAGGCGACGCAACGCCGGCGCCGGCTCTGAAGGAGACGCGCGCCTTCTACTACGAGCCCAACCAGTTCTACGTGGTGGAGATGGAGGAGGAACTGCAGCCGGGCCAGTACGTGTGGAGCCTGGAGTTCAAAGGCGCCCTCAAACCCAACCGCGTCGGCTTCTACCTGAGCACCTACACCAACGATGTCGGTGATGTTAGGTAAGAATACTGAGAATATAGGCCTACCACACCTATACAGTAAAAACCCATTCTTTTCCTAGAATCCTGTGCCTAGAAGAGCCGCACGCAAGTACCAGACCGCAAGCACGATGTTTTGAGTTCAAACATTTTTCCCTGGAGGCACGTCCTCATTTTTTCAGCGATTTAGTCCAGCGTGAAACCTCCAAAGTAGATTTAAAAAAGAACGCTGCAATGTCGGTCCGCAGAACACTCCGGAAGGTGTGTCACGAACTATAGGCCCTAACTGTAGGATGGCCACCGCATAAAAAGAATAACAATCTATAAAAATGGATTAAAATTAGATTATGTCTCTGTCTCTGTCACTGTCCCTGTCCCTGTCCCTGTCTCTGTCCCTGTCCCTGTCCCTGTTCCTGTCCCTGTCCCTGTCCCTGTCCCTGTCCCTGTCCCTGTCCCTGTCCCTGTCCCTGTCCCTGTCCCTGTCCCTGTCCCTGTCCCTGTCCCTGTCCCTGTCCCTGTCTCTGTCTCTGTCTCTGTCTCTGTCTCTGTCCCTGTCCCTTCCCTGTCCCTGTCCCTGTCCCTGTCCCTGTCCCTGTCCCTGTCCCTGTCCCTGTCCATGTCCCTGTCCCTGTCCCTGTCCCTGTCCCTGGCCATGTCCCTGTCCCTGTCCCTGGCCATGTCCCTGTCCCTGTCCCTGTCCCTGTCCCTGTCCCTGTCCCTGTCCCTGTCCCTGTCTCTGTCCCTGTATGTCTCTGTCCCAGTCCGTGTCCCGGTCTCTGTCCCAGTATAATATGTCTTCCCTCTCTTTTTTCCACATCGCTCTCTTTTCATATCTCTCCCACTATCTCTCCCACTGTCGTAAATGTTTCATTTATTTCGCCAAAAAAGGTTTCCTCGTTATCATCAGTTCTTATCATCTTGTAACAACAGCTGCATGTTAGTCTACTCGGGGTTAAGTGCACGTCAAACACAGATAACGATGGGGAGGAAGCTAAGAATAGGGCGGGGGCTATCGAAAAGTGCCGAAGTCCATCACCGGAACGGTCCTAATCACGCTGCCTACATATCCTGTCTGTAATAAAATGTTTGGAGCCTGAATCCTGATGCGCAGGCATCATACCTACCCACCATTTTAACATTTCACTTGACTGAAAAATTAATGTGAGCATAGAAATAAGATGAAGCGGGCATTCAACCCAAACCAAATAAAAAAGTTGCTGCTTTGATTTCTTCTATCAGCTGCTTGACTTCAAAATACCTCTTCTTTAATTACAGGCTTTCCCCACTGCATTTTTCTTACTTTACAAATATCTGTGCAACCACGCCCTTTGAAATTTATTCCTTTGTGCACTACTGGACTCAGGCAGCTCATTCAATTAGTTCTAATTTTAGTTCGCCAGGAAAGCGCACTAGTTCAGTAGTAAAGACAACAATACCAAGCTCTGCCCTTACTGTTCATTGCTTTATTGTTCACCTAACCACAGACCAGGCAGGCAGATTTTCTATGTTATGTGTGTACATCTCTGTGTGTGGAGCTCAGTTTAAAAAACGCAGTGGCTGGTGTTACGGCAGTCGTCTGTGTGGTTCCTTGACTTAACAGTATTTGTCAGGATGTTTAGCTCTTGGAACCAGACTATCAGCTAATAGACTGGTTCAACCAGCCTGCAATGTTGACGAAATACAATCAAGTCAGGGAACTACACGGACGACTGCCGTAACATCAGTCCCTGCGTTTAAAAAAAGGCCCTTTGAGGGGCCACTCTGTATCGGAGATATATAACAGGACCGACATATGACGCTTAACCACCGTCGTTGAGCCATGCTGGTACCCCGTAAATTGTATGGGGGCTGTACAAGGACGTGTTTTGTAAACCAGCGTAGGTTAGGCTTAGGGCGCTACGGTTAGGGTTATGGTTACGGTTAGAGTTACAGTTTGGGTTGGGTTAGCGTTACTGATAGAGTTAGGATTAGGATTAGGGTTAGGGTTAGGTACAGGATTAGGGTTGTTAGGATTAGGATTAGGATAAGGGTTAGGGTTGTTTCGTGCTTGTGCATGTAACTATCTGAGAAATGAATGAATGAATGAATGAATGAATGAATGAATGGGGGAGGCCTCAGCAAAACCTGGCTTCGCACATGCGCACTTATAGCTTAGCCACGGTGGTTAAGTGTCATACGTCGTGACGCTTATATGCCTCCTGTATCGAGCTGGCAACGGATGAACAGTGTGCGGTGTATGTCTCTGCAGTATTCACTTCGTATTTAGTAGATGCCTTAAATATCTACAGACAATAGGGACCATGTCGGGACCAAGTTTGGCTCGAAACATCGTTTGTCGTTTGCTGGATAGCCCGCGCGGAATGCCAACAGTGCTTTGACTATGATATTTTGGGCCGACGAGGAAGAAGAAGAAGCAGAGGGGGAAAAAACAGAACAAAAAGTAAGGCTTTTCCGCTTTGCTGATGCAGCGGAAATACCAACAAGGGGCCGGAGTCACTTGCTCCTAAAACTTAAACAAGATGACCCTTTCACAGTCCATACAGATGCAAGCTATGGTCGTCCTCATCACAGGGAGCCTGACCGGGTGCAAGTCGAAACTCCTAGCCTCCTCCCTGGCCAAACATTATGCTGTGTATTACCTGTACGGCAGGTGCATGTGTCTAACTGACACCTATAAAAAAAAACACTGCCTCTTCTACAGCTCCTCTCGTCGAGGCGATCCTTTCATCTATTGGGCGTTGACGTTGACTGGTAATGGTCGACTGCACACCCGTTGTGTGTGGTTAAATTAATCATGCTAGTCTCTCGCACTCTCGGTCTCTCTCTCTCTCTCTGCCTCTCTGTCTCTCTGCCTCTCTGCCTCTCTGCCTCTCTATCTGCCTCTCTGCCTCTCTATCTGCCTCTCTGCCTCTCTGCCTCTCTGCCTCTTTGCCTCTCTGCCTCTCTGCCTCTCTGCCTCTCTATCTGCCTCTCTGCCTCTCTGCCTCTCTGCCTCTTTGCCTCTCTGCCTCTCTGCCTCTCTGCCTCTCTGCCTTTCTGCCTCTCTGCCTCTTTGCCTATCTGCCTCTCTGCCTCTCTGCCTCTCTGCCTCTCTACCTCTCTGCCTCTCTGCCTCTCTACCTCTCTGCCTCTTTGCTTCTCTGGCCCTCTGCCTCTCTGCCTCTCTGCCTCTCTGCCTCTCTGCCTCTCTGCCTCTCTGCCTCTCTGCCTCTCTGCCTCTCTGCCTCTCTGCCTCTTTGCCTCTCTGACACTCTGTCTCTCTGCCTCTCTGCCTCTCTGCCTCTCTGCCTCTCTACCTCTCTGCCTCTCTATCTGCTTATCTGCCTATCTGCCTCTCTGCCTCTCTGCCTCTCTGCTCCTCCGCCTCTCTGCCTCTCTGCCTCTCTGCCTCTCTGCCTCTCTACCTCTCGTCGGTCGCCGTTTTAGAAGTCAAAATCCGGCCTTCTGAAGTACTATGGTGCTTTTGCGCACCATGGTCATGGTCCGGCGGCTAGGACATACAGCTGGGTACAGGCTCGTACGCACACACAGTGTTGGCTTGAGAGTAACACACGCCCCTGGTGAACCCTTGAGAGATTTTGTCGTAGGTCCGGACCTCTGACAAATCTTCCACTGGCGGAGGATTTCTCACGGGACCCTTAACAATCGATCGTGTGAAGGGAGGATGGAGCTGTTCATTGTACGACGTCCCATATGCTATAAGCTAAATTCTCTCTCAAGCCTTGCGAGGTTTTTTTCAGCGTCGTCTGAAAAGGGCTAAGCTTGTGACCACAATCTCTGCAGGACAACGAGCATTCTACAGTACTTCGGCGACAACCCAAGACCCGAGGCTCGAGGGCTAAGCCAGGGATTCGTCACGGGCGTCGGAATCTGGTCTGGTTTTGTGTAATATCTAGAGAAGGCACTATAGTGTAGGCCTATATGTGCACCATTTCGAACCGAAATGATTGGGGTTCCCTCTCTGTGGCACTTTCTCGTATGTCAGGTCAGGGTCAGTCTGCGCGGGCACACACGCGCATACTTACACCGTGTGACGTGGATTGGAAAGTCTTCTGAAAATACCCACCAGGATCAGCACAGCCTAGCCGAGGTTAATTCAATTTGCCGTTCGGGGGTTGCAGTGTATCGGTGTCTGCCGAGTTAGTTGGCTGCAATGCATGTAGACTTGGGTCGGCGTGTAGAAAGGTCGCACCGTCACAACCCAGCACTTCCCGAATTCGAGGACTTTCCACAGAATGGACGGTTCGGGGAGCGATTCTAGCGAGCGGGACTACAGCAAGGGAGAGGGAGGCCTCTTCTCTCGCGACCGGCGTCGTCGGCTGCTCGCGGCTCTGGTGCTGGTGAGCGGCCTCTCGCTGGCCGCGTTCGTGGGTCTCGTGGCCGGCGTCCTGCACGGGAGAGAGAGCGGCGGGGAAGGGTCCGCGGGCGGTGGGACCACCGCGGCGCCGTGCAGCGAGGGCCCCTGGTGCAAGCTCCGCCTGCCCGGGTCCATCCACCCGGAGCACTACCGCCTCCTGCTCAACCCGGACCTGGTCAACGCCGACTTCACCGGCACCGTGGACGTGAACATGGTGGTGACGGAGGCCGAACGGTTCCCGCGCATCCACGTCAAGGAGATGGAGGTCCTGTCCTCTCAGATCAGGCCCGCCGTCCAAGGCGACGCCACGCCGGCGCCGGCTCTGAAGGAGACGCGCGCCTTCTACTACGAGCCCAACCAGTTCTACGTGGTGGAGATGGAGGAGGAACTGCAGTCGGGCCAGTACGTGTGGAGCCTGGCGTTCAAAGGCGCCCTCAAACCCAACCGCGTCGGCTTCTACCTGAGCACCTACACCAACGATGTCGGTGAGCTTAGGTAAGAATACTGAGAATAGGGGCCTACACCTACGGCAAGAAAAGACCCACCTTATCCCCTTCCTAGAATCCTCTGTGTAGAATGCTAGCCGGTTGCAAGAACGGATCGACCGCACACAAGCTGGCCTGGTGCGGTGTGGAGTTCAACTTTTCGTTTGTTGTTTGCTTATTTGGAGCGGTTACCTCAGTGACAAGCAATTCGGTCCAGCGCACGGTATAAGACCCTCACAGTCAACTCGATGGACACATGGGAAAAGACAATTATTCGCAGGACAAGGCGGAAGGTGTGTCACGGAGAAAGGATGGCCACCGCAAGATAAGAGAAGAACACCCACCGTGTATCGTCAAGATAGGAAACGGGGCACCTTGACGGTTCCTTACGAAATCAAGATAGGGAACGGGCACCTTGACGGTTCCTAACGAAATCAAGATAGGAAACGGGGCACCTTGACGGTTCCTTACGAAATCGAGATAGGGAACGGGCACCTTGACGGTTCCTTACGAAATCAAGATAGGGAACGGGCACCTTGACGGTTCCTAACGAAATCAAGATAGGAAACGGGGCACCTTGACAGTTCCTAACGAAATCGAGATAGGAAACGGGGCACCTTGACGGTTCCTAACGAAATCAAGATAGGAAACGGGCACCTTGACGGTTCCTAACGAAATCGAGATAGGAAACGGGCACCTTGACGGTTCCTAAGGAAATCAAGATAGGAAACGGGGCACCTTGACGGTTCCTAACGAAATCGAGATAGGAAACGGGCACCTTGACGGTTCCTAACGAAAATCAAATTGTGCACAGACATTAATCTCAGTGACCAGCCTACACATCACTTGGTCCTCGTACCATACCGTCCGTACCGCACTTATACCGTTTCCACCCCTCCTCTCTGCCTGTCTGTCTCTGCCTCTCTCAGTGTCTCCATCATTTGTCAGTCTTCCTTTGAATGTCTCTACGTTAAAGGCCCTATACAACATTGGCAATGGTCAAAAGATTGTCACAGTATGTGTTAAACCAAAGAACATTCCACAAAACAATAGTGCGGAGGTTTTAGCAGCTATTTGGTAATCCGAGAAAGTAGAATAATGCAACAGATGGCCACAGGTTGTGTGTTAAACCATAAAACATTTCAAAAAAGCAATACTGCGAAGGTTTTAGCTGAAATGGTAATCTGTGAAAGTAGACAAGTGCAAACAAATGGTTCACGCACTGTTCTGTAGTGTGAGAAATACTTTATCACCCGCGAGTGATAAACTATTTGTCGGTGTTTGAGTGAAGATTTCTCGAAAAGTATCTGATCCCCTTTTTATTACAATTTTTACTAAAGTGATATACACAAATGTTGCAAACTGCTTACTGACTAAAATGACCAAAATGCTAATCTCAAAATTCAGTGGGCCTGACGTTTCGATCCTAGCAGGACATTTCTCTGCCTTTGAGAAAGGTCCTGCTAGGATCGAAACGTCAGGCCCACTAAATTTTGAGACAATTATTTACAAAATATAGTGAAGCGGTTGCGAACACCACCCCCACCCGTCAAAAAGAATACAACAACTGCACCTTCATATAAGCGATACAAAGTCAAGACCGTGGCTGATTGTCCCCGAATAAACATGATAATAAAGAGCATGTCGAGGGGCGTCGAGGGCTGTTGAACACGATCACTTGGCCATTTGGTCTCCTCATTGATTCCCGTTCATCGCGATCGAGTGGTAGTCGAAGAGGGAGAAGGGGAACCCACCGCCTACGCAACCGTACCCCCTTGCCCCGACCCTCCCCCTTGCCTTCGTTGAGTACACGGGTAAGCCACGCACGGTGGCCGTGCCAGGCACTTCTTGTTTGCCAAGCGATACTAGGATGTGATAAACCGCGCCTATCAAATGCCTGTTCCAATTCCAATTCGCCACTAGATAAGCATGGATACATGGACCCTGACTGGTTAGCCCCGTGTCATTTGCAACTGTACGGAAGCCCAATCGTGCCATTTTTGTGTGTACTATTGCATTTTTAATTTATCGCAAGACTATTGTGTTATAACACAATGAAAAAAGATATATAAATTTCTATTGAAAAACTTGGCGCGATTGGGCTTCCTTGCAGTGACGGGAAAAAAACAACGTCGAACTGGGCAAACCCTCATTGAATCTTTTTCATGAGCCTGCTTAAATTTCAACATCATCATCAGATATTGGCCTACTTTGAATCGTGTTTTACAGCATCCTTTCCCGTGTTATGAAAAGAACCAGAGGAACTCACATACTCACAAAAGATAATTTTGCATGGTGTTACCGCAAACCTATTACTTCTGTTTTTGTCACCATGAAAACCTTCAGATCTCATTTTCCCTAAATAGCTACACGATACCATTGCTCTTATCCGGCCTTTGGATTCCCTTGGGCCATATTTTGGTTGATAACCCCCACCCCTACTTCTTCTCTTCCCTCGTCCCACAGGAGTATGGCGACGAGCAAGTTCGAGCCCACCGACGCTCGTCGTGCCTTCCCCTGCTTCGACGAGCCCAACCTGAAGGCCAACTACACCACCACGCTTGTCCATCCTCCCGCACCCTACATAGCCCTGTCCAACATGAACAACGTGGTAATTTGTGACACAAGGCCCCCCCCCCCCCTCTTTCTCTCTCTCTCCCTCCCTCCGTGAACCCATCCCTTCCCCCTTCTATGCAGACTCTATACCGAAATCAACTCTCTTCTTCATGTAGGCACAAATACCAAAGAGATATTGTTCACACGGTGTCATCGTCAAACCACCCTTGATTTGCTACCCCCACCATGAAAGGCTGGAAATCGCATCTGCAAGTTTCTTCTTTGTCCAGTTCCATTTACGTCGGCAAACTTCGGTCATGAATAGAGGAAATCAAAGGAGAGAGACACACATAGATAGAGACGGATAGAGAGTTACACAGGGAGACAGAGAGAGACAGAGACATATAGAGACACACAGAGATAGAGACGGATAGAGACAGTTACACAGGGAGACAGAGAGAGACAGAGACATACAGAGACACACAGAGATAGAGACGGATAGAGACAGGGACACAGGGATCGAGACAGAGAGAGACAGAGAAACATAAGCAGACGGAGACATCCAGAGAAATAGAGAGACAGATAAACAGATACACATAGACATAGAGACAGACAGACAGACATGCACACAGAGATATATAGAGAGACAGAGGTAGATGGGGATAGAAAGACAGAGAGGCAAAGGTGGAAAGAGGGAGGTAAGGAGGGAGGAAGGAAGGGATTTTTAGGCTGATGGGAACTGTATTCTTAATTTGGGTTATCATTTCTAAAATTCCTCTCTAGATTAAACACACTACAGTTCTTGCCGATATGATGCATAGAGAGACAGAGAGACAGCCCGAGAGACAAAGAGACAGACAGACAGACAGACACATACGCAGATGGAAACAGAAGCCTTTTACGAAATGAAGACTTAGGCTCGGGCTTAGGCTTCGGTCATCTTTATCTTACTCATTATAATATCACAGACATCTAAAAAAAAAAAAAGCGTTTGGCCCTAGTTTCTTGGGGAATACCCTGTACCCATCAAGCCAAACAAACAAACAAACAAACAAACAAACAAACCACACCCTGGATTTTCAGGTTTTCTCAGACGGAGACGAAGCCTGAGCCCAAGCTTTAGCCTTCGTTGCGAAAACGGCCATAGAGAGACAGAGAAACGTCGGGACAGAGAGACAGACAGACAGAGACAGAGCTAAAATCGGAGAGATAGAGACAGAGAGACAAAGGAGAAGAGAGGGAGGGAAGGGAGGGAGGGAAGTGCTGGCTAGTGGGAATCGTAATCCATATTGGATCAGGGAGTATAAATCACGTTCTAAGTATTTATCAGTTGGGTTATCGGTGGGTTTTTGTTTTTAATTCCCCCAGAGCACAACACCCTATGGTACTGCAGATCTGATGCAGACAGAATTCGCAACCTCGGTGAAGATGAGCACATATCTGGCATGCTTCATCGTGTGCGACTTTGACTACAAGGAGAAGATGCTCGAAAGCGGGAAGCCGGTAAGTATATATCTGTATGCTGAGAGGCATGGAGCCTAAAGCTCTCGATTATTACGGTGAATTCAAGTCCCGGTCCAGTCAAAGTTTTCTTTGCCAATTGTTCAAATTGCTCAAAAAGTTCCCAGTCAGTTTTTCCTTGGTTTGTTTGAATTGAATTGAAAAAAAAGCTGCATCCACTGTGTGTGATCCCCGAGCTGCCGTAGCCAGGTTTACAACAATAAGTTTGTTTGCATCTGAATGAAAGCGGGGGTTGTGATCCCTGGAGATATACGGCAGTTAATGGTTGAATTGCTTCTGACTGGCGCCCCCACCCCGGCAAAGACTAGTTGACTATTTTGGGGAGGCCACCATCTAAGCTCAGATGGAAGAGCACTGGTACGTTAGTCCAGAGGTCTCGGGGTCAAGTCCCGGTCCAGTCAAAGTTTTCTTTGCCAATTTTTCAAATTGTTCCAAAGTTCCCAGTCAGTTTTTCCTTGGTTTGTTTGAAAGCAGCCACCTGATAGAACAGAGCAGACAGGCATAGAATGATCTGCCAATTCTGTTCCATACTGAGGTTGAGCAACCACCAGGGAACACTGACAGGGAAATGTGCAAAGTACATGTGTAGAAACCACTAAACAGGACGAACCGATCGTGGAGCTACAACAAAAAGCTCCATGGACTGACTCCCTGAAAGATGGCAGCAATGTCATGTCTCACGACTGGCACGTACTTGCTCGCGGTCTTTGCTTGAGGAATGTGGAGGTGCTCTCAGCTCACCATCGCTGGAGAATCACATGTAAAAGATATGGCACGATCTCAGCACAAACTGTTTCGACAAAACTTTGAAGTAGCCCCTCAGGGATGTTCGTCTCAGAGTTGGCTTGGAAAGAGAAACCTGGTTTAGTAGAGAGGATTTGTATCCCCAAATTGGACTTGACATTCGCCTGGGTTTTTTTTTTCCTGGGGAGGGGGAGCTGAAAAATTCCCAAACTGTTGAAGGAAAAGATGCAGCCTTTTCCCAGGAATAGTTCCATTGCATTTCATGAAGGCCTGTGGCACCACTTATAGGGTCTCTAAACTTTGATTGTACCCACTGTCCAATCCGCAGTACACAAGCCAACTGATCGTGTCAGTGGTATACAACTGCCGAGTAAACACCCAAACGTGGGTGTTTTTATGCAAAATCCCCCAAAATAAGGCTGAAAAGCCACTCAAGGTTAAGTGCTATGGAGAAAGGAGGAGTTAGAGAGGGACTCAGGAAGGCCGGAGATAGGAAGTAACATTAATTTTTAAAAAGTGCAAGATCATAGGCAGTGGGAAAGCAAGCTCCAGGAAGGGTATTCATACGTACTCCGTCACATACAGAATAATATGTGGTCGGCCATGAGGTCGTGAACTTTGCACCAGCCAATGATAAGTCAAACGCAACAAAAATCCCGTATTTTACATGTTCTGTCGGCAACCACATTTCAACCACAGAGAGCCCCGATTTCATAGAGCTGCTAAAGCGAGGAAATCTGCTACGCAAGACATTTCTTGCCCACCAAATTTCACTTGATATGCTTGCTGTACTTGACTAACTTGTACTCCAGTAATTAGTGCTTATCATGAATACAATTGGAACTTTGGGCTGGCAACCTGATTCTATTGGGGATGTTTTTTTTATGCTTGAGCAAATTGTGGTGCTTAAAGCCGCTACACAACATTGGTAAGATCGAAAACCAGAAATATTCACAGATTTACATGAAACTATATACAGTTTGATGATGGTTATGGTAGAAACCTCGCACTGAAATATTTCTGCCTAAAATGTTGTATTTTGGGGAGAAAAGACTAAAAGAAATCGTTTACGTCTCACCGAGATCTAAACTGGTTTTTTTTTTCGGAACAGTATGGCGTTGAATGCTGCATTTTCGCTAAACAAATGAAGCGGGTTTTTCACTATTTTCTCGAGACTTGGATGGCGGATTGAGCTGAAATTTCCACAGGCGTGCTATCTCATGCATGTGTTGGATCAGACAACGTATGGGTGCTATTCTCCGACCTCGACCAGTGTTGTGAAGGGGCCCGTGTAGCCTCTGACTCAAGTCTCTGTTTTCTTTTTTTCCCCTTCTATTCCCTCGCACTCCAGTTCAGGGTCTACGCACCTCCCTTCCAAATTGACCAAGTGGACTACTCCCTGGATGTGGGCGTCAATGTTACCAACTACTTCGAGCAGTACTTCGAACTCGCCTACCCCCTGCCCAAACTAGGTGAGCTCGGGGCGCTTAGACAAACGCAGTGGCTGTTGTTACGGCAGTCGTTCGTGTGGTTCCCCGACTTCACAGTATTTGTCAGGATGTTTAGCTCTTGGAACCAGACTATCAGCTAATAGACTGGTTCAACCAGCCTGCAATGCTGACGAAATACAATCAAGTCAGGGAACCACACGGACGACTGCCGTAACAACAGCCACTGCGTTATACACAAGCACGGCGGAGTTCCAGAGGCTTAAAGGCCCTATACAACATTGGTAATTAAAGGTCACAAGATTGCCACAGTTTGTATGTTAAACCATTTAACATTCCAACAAAAGCAATACTGCAAATTTTTTTTTAGCTCAAATGGTAATCTGAGAAAGTAGAACAATGAAAAAAAAAACATCACGGTTTACGTACCGTTCTGTAGTGTGAGAAATGTTTTTTTTACTCCCGAGTAATAAACTATTTGTCGATGTTTGAGTGAAGATTTCTCGAAAAGTACAGCATCCCAGACCGTTATAAGATTTCAACATGAGGTTTCTATCATGACCATACAAGCTGTGTAAATTAGAAGGAAATCTGTGGACATCGATGTTTCCCCCATCTTCCCAATGTTGTATTGTGCCTTTAAAAATAACTGAACGGATTAGTTTGTTAACTAATACACCGATCCAGTAGGCCACGCCCACCATAGCAACGGCCAAGCAACCGCGCACATGCATACAATGCGTCACGATTGCCCACACGCCGTGCGCGTCCACTGCACGCCCGCAACCACCGAAAGCACTTCTTTTCGTTGGACTTTGGTTTTGGAAAATGCCGAAAATGTACATTTCCTCTCTCGCCAGGGTATCGACAGTCAGAATAACAATAAAAATATTAACACCGCTTGACCATGGTTAAGGATAAAGCTCGGATTTGCAAAGGAATTGTCTGATACATAATTATACGAAACAAAAGTAAACACAACGAAAAAGTGTCTAGTAAAGAATACAACATTTAAAAGGTTATGTCGGGCAAAATGGCGGCAATTTGTCGGGCCTTAAAAATCGCGCGTTGTGATTAGTCAATTTGTCCTTACCTGCTCTGGTCTTAAAGTCAAGAAGATGTACTTAGATCTACAAAAAGCTCAAAAGTCTAAAGAAAGAAAAAATGTACATGTAGGGCCTGATGTTTTTGATCTTTTTAAGACTTTTGTCAAAAGTCCTGCTATGATTGAAACGTCAGACCCTCTGCATTGTTTTATCTACTGGCACTGATGAATCTGCAGTGATAACTGTTATATCTCTGTCCCTTTTCTCCCATCATCTCTTCTCCTTCCTTCCGGTCCCTTCGACAGACATGATCGCCATTCCGGACTTCACCTCGGGCGCCATGGAACATTGGGGCCTCATCACATACAGGGAGACCAACCTCCTCTACTCCACGGTTGATTCCTCGGAGGCCAATAAGCAAAGAATCGCTGAGGTGGTTGCCCACGAGTTGGCCCATCAGGTACGCAGGTCCTCCCCATAACCCCCAACACCCCCACCCCCACCCCCACCTCACCCCCGAAACTCCCCAGAAATAGTGTGACGGGCAGAAAATTGCTGAGTATTCCCCCCAAATGGCAGGTCCAACTGGTTTCCTTCGGACTGAGAGATCTGAGATTTACATACTCATAGACCCTGCAGGAATCCCAGGCTCAGGCTCAGGCTCAAGCTCAGGCTCAGACTCAGGCTCAGGCTCAGGCTCAGGCTCAGGCTCAGGCTCAGGCTCAGGCTCAGGCTCAGGCTCAGGCTCAGGCTCAGGCTCAGGCTCAGGTTCGGGCTCGGGCTCGGGCTCGGGCTCGGGCTCGGGCTCGGGCTCAGGCTCATGCTCGACTTCAGGCTTGGCCTCATTCCTGGGATCAGGCTTAGGCTCAGGTTCAGAACCTGGCTCAGGGTGGGGCTCAGGCTCAGGCCCTGGCTGAGTCTCAGGTCCAGGGTCGGGGTACAGGCTCATGCTCAGGCTCAAGCTTTGATTCAGTGTCTAGCCTTGGGCTGTCGCTCAGATCAGGCGGGGGCTTAGGCAGTGGCTCAGGTTTAGAATTAGACTCAGCCTGTCTCTACCAGCACCTGCACAGTTCAATAGGGGGAAATCTTATGCCTGGGAGGCTGTGACAATGAATTACATGCTATGGGAAGGCGATATATATCAACTGGCACTTCGGTGTGACCAGTCTTCACTCGCTCATCAATATCTCTTGATTTCAAGAGTGACTCAACCACTCCGATGGTTGGTTTATTGATCCAATTATCATTTTGGTAGCACTGACGAAGTGCGCCCCCAAGAGGTCGTGCACAGAGTCGATAGGAGAGTGCATCATTGGTGCTTGTTTATTATTCTGTTCTCATCCTTGTGTCCTGACAGTGGTTTGGCAACATTGTGACCATGGACTGGTGGGATGACCTCTGGCTGAACGAGGGCTTCGCCAGCTACGTCGAATACTTAGGAGTGGAATTTTGCCACCCAGACTGGCAAAAGGTAACGGTGATGAAACGTCGACTTCCACAATGTGCTGACTCTCTCAGCTAATTCTTATCCTGTGCTGCAGTGTGTTTATGAGTGTTAATGAATGCTTTATTTAACACAACCTTTCGGATGCTAGGTATTCATTTTATTCTCGTGTCACCACATGACACCCTCCAGTAACTCCACACACTGCCTCATGACCTGGTCGTTGAGGATGCCCGGATGTTGTTGGTTGCACTGCTTAATCAGGGGAGGGCAGACCAGCAGATGACTGATCCTCTCCTCTTCTCCACACTCGTATGCTGTAGGACCATACCTCATAGCCCCCATTGGATCATAGATACTATGCAATGTCCAATTTCGGCAAGCAGGACCAGGAAGGCCGCGCTTTCTCGTATCGAATCGGGCGTTAGAGATTCATTTGGGCAGAGAGAGGGTTTGTGTGGAGCATTTTCCTGGTTTCTGAGACCAATTGAATGGATTGAAACCAACTTGAAGTCCACTGTACTTGTCCGAGTCTTCCTCATTACATTGCTAGCAATGTGTTTGATTACTTTAACTCTTTCAAGAGACAGGCACATCTCTCTCACTCTCTGCCCGCTCCCCCCTACTTCCACAGATGTACCAGTTCCTGAATCAGGATTTCATGTATGTCATGGGCAACGACCAGATTGTCAGCTCCCATCCCATCATCGTCACTCTCGAGAACCCGGACCAGATCAACGAGGTCTTTGACTCCATTCCCTACAGCAAGGTTAGTGCGAAAGCAGACCACTATATCCGGTTCTGGTCAATGTGCAGTTTGCATGAAAGTGCGTGGTAGTGTATATGTGACCCGGCACAGCGACATGAGGAATATCCCACCAAGACACTTTTCGAGTAAACAACGCCTAAAGTCAAAGTATCTTCTCAATTCGATTAAAAATCAATTTTTATTTGTATTTGAATTTTCGGAAAGTTAATGTATTGGCGCAAATTTTGATATCATTTGAAAGCTAATGGTACACTCTTTCACATCATTAGGAAATCTTAAAATCTCAAAAGTGGGGGTTATGATGTACCGGGTCAAATATCGTCACAGACGCAGATCTCCGTCACTACTGTGTATGGTAAAATGCATGACTCATGGATCACCAGGATCTGCCTCAGTCTTGGGCATTGAGGTCTTGGTCTTGGTCTTGGGCATCAGGGTTTTGGTCTGGGTATTGGGCGTTGAGGTCTTGGTCTTAGTCTTGGGCATACAAAGATCTCAGTCTCGCCCTTGGGCATTGAGGTCTCGGCCTTTGTCTTGGGCTTTAAGACCTTAGCCTTGGGCATCGGGATTTTGGTCGCAGCTGTGTGCATATTACTGTCTCCAATCTGGTCATGGGCATTATTTTGGATTCCAGTCTTGGGCATTAAAGTCTCGGTCTCTGTCTTTGACATTGAGGACTTGGTCTCTGTCTTGGGCGCTGAGGACTTGGTTTCTGTCATTGACATTCAGGACTTGCAATATGGTCCCTGTCTTTGTCCTTGAGGTCTTGGTGTTTGTCTTTGACATTCAGGACTTGCGGTCTCTGTCTTTGGCATTGAGGACTTGGTCTCTGTCTTGGGCGCTAAGGACTTGGTTTCTGTCATTGACATTCAGGACTTGCAATATGGTCCCTGTCTTTGTCATTGAGGTCTTGGTGTTTGTCTTTGACATTCAGGACTTGCGGTCTCTGTCTTTGGCATTGAGGACTTGGTCTCTGTCTTGGGCGCTGAGGACTTGGTTTCTGTCATTGGCATTCAGGACTTGCAATATGGTCCCTGTCTTTGTCATTGAGGTCTTGGTGTTTGTCTTTGACATTCAGGACTTGGTCTCTGTCATTGACATTCAGGACTTGCAATATGGTCCCTGTCTTTGTCATTGAGGTCTTGGTGTTTGTCTTTGACATTCAGGACTTGGTTTCTGTCATTGACATTCAGGACTTGCAATATGGTCCCTGTCTTTGTCATTGAGGTCTTGGTGTTTGTCTTTGACATTCAGGACTTGCGGTCTCTGTCTTTGGCATTGAGGACTTGGTCTCTGTCTTGGGCGCTGAGGACTTGGTTTCTGTCATTGACATTCAGGACTTGCAATATGGTCCCTGTCTTTGTCATTGAGGTCTTGGTGTTTGTCTTTGACATTCAGGACTTGCGGTCTCTGTCTTTGGCATTGAGATCTTAGTCTCAGTCTTGGGCATTGATGAGTTTCTCTGTCTCGGTTCTGGCCATGGGATCATACACTTTGCCTTTGCGATCTCGGCCTTGATCATTCAGGTCTGGGTCTTGGACAATGGGGTCTCAGTCTCCAACAATGCCAACTGTGCTATATAAACTGTCTGAAAGGGAGTTGTCAGAATAGGTTATCTGATTCCATCTCATCATCAGCCTTGATTATTTGTTTGAAATCCCCTCTTCTCTTCAAAGGGAGCCAGTGTCCTCCGCATGTTGAGCAACATTGTCGGGGAAGAGGTTTTCAGGACCGGCGTGGCGGTAAGTTGGTGCACTTCACATCCTTGCTGGAGTTTGCAGTCTAGGAGGATGGTCACTCGTTTGCTCTCAGTACTCTATAGTGAGCATCTTTTGATGCTTTGGTTCTGCCTCTGAGAAGAGCTTAGGGACACATCAACCATTAGGCAGCAGCATAATTATAGTACGCTGTGCCAATCATCAATATACTTCACTGATTCAAAGAGTAAGGTAGGTTTATAGATGGGCCTCCCTTTGGGTCCCCTGGTTTCATCTCAGAACCACACAAAGTCATAGTGATATTTATAAGACTTAAGGCTTTGCGTGGTGGGTGAATCAATATAGGAAGGTTTGCGGTGACACCATGTATCAGGTCTCTTAAAGGAAGAGGTGTGGTTCTGAAAAGAACCCGAGTGGTAACTCGACGTTTCGACCAGTATGCTCTGGCCGTCATCTCCTGACGGCCAGAGCATACTGGTCGCAGAACCACACCTCTTCCTTTAAGAGACCTTATACATGGTGTCACCGCAAACCTTCCTATATTACATAATGATATTATCTTATCCTCATTGTGCCTTTGCAAGCTATTCCTACTATGTACCTTTGAACTCCTTGAGTAGACTGAAATCTCAGAAATTTCCCTATGAAACGCTATTATACTTGGCAAACATGAACATCTGTCTTAACAAACCAAGCCTTTAATCACATGCTGGAGTCAGCCCTTAGGCGGTCTTCCCAAAATAATAGTCAACTATCTTTGTTTTAGGTGGGGGCGCCAGTCAGAAGCATTAAAAAAAACACGCGGTACATTTTCATTCAGATGCAAACGTCACCTGGTTGTAAACCCGGCTGCAGCAGTTTGAGGATAGTTTTAGTGGATCACACAAAGTTGATGCACTTGTGCAGACAATTGACACAAGTCGATTCACCATTGACAATGTGTATGGTTTCTCTTGCAGGCCTATCTGAAGAAGTACCAGTACCAGAATGCTATCAGCGACAACCTGTGGGAGGAGATTAGAATGGTATAATGAGCACTTGCCTTATCTTCAACAACCTCGATCCATCCACCTTTCTCTCTTTGAACGTTTCCCCGTTGATCTCATCCCTACTCCCTGTCCTTCACTTTGATTCTCACCCAAGTCATCATCTATCAACTATTCTCTATTACACTTCTTCTGTCATATGTAAGGGTTTTTTTGTTGTTGTACCTGTCATTCTGTCTTTGAGAAAGGTCCTGCTAGAATCGAGACTTCAGGCTCTCTAGATCTTTGATACTTTGATACAAAAAAGTTGCAAACTGCTCACTGACTTACTGGTCAGGCATTGCATAGGCAACTGACTTCTTAACCCTAGAATGAAAGAGGTCAGTCTGCAGAATGCGATGGGTCTGCAGAATGAGAACGATATGCCTTTGATGAGAAAGGTCCTCTAGGCAATCGGGCAATCCAGACTGGGAACTTTTGAACAATTTGAAAACTTTGACAGGACCTGGACTTGAACCCGAGACCTCTGGACTAACGTATCAGTGCTCTTCCATCTGAGCTATCCAGTCCTTAGATAGTGGCCTCCAAAATAGTCAACTAGTCTTTGCCCGGGTTGGGCCGCCAGTCATCAGAAAGCAATTCATCCAGATTGTTGAGACTTTTTCACCAACTATTATTTTGCATCACAATTCCACACGCTTGAATTTTTTGGTCTGTCTTTTTCCTAATCTCACTTTGCGTCGTCCTTTCCTTTACAGGCCAGCAAGGAGAGTGGAAATGACATCGACGTTAAGTACATCATGGACTCCTGGACACGGCAGATGGGCTTCCCTGTGGTTGCTCTGACCAAAACAGGCAGCGGCTCCACGCTGCAGTTTGGGGCAACCCAGGAGTGGTTCCTGGTCGATCCCCGGGCGGACAAAAGCGAGGACCTGTACGGCAGCGAATTCAAGTAAGTCAAACCGTGCACACCTCTATTGGACAGTGTAAATGCTCAGAACATTTGGAAGGAGAGCCTGCTAGTGGTTCCCTGCCAGCAAAGGCCATCTTGTAGTTGACGAGAGCCTGGCGTGTTATCAAGATTAAGACATCTTCCAGCCTGATGACGGTCCAGGGTCCATCTGTAAGACATCTGTTCAAAACAGCAACTACATCTTTGTTTGCATCTTTGAGATTTCTCCTTAAAACGGGCAATCAGGCTGACACCGGGAATACCATTCTTCCCAATGAAGAAGGGCAAAGTTTCATTGAAGATCATTCTCACTTACAGAAGTCATAATTGATCAACGGTGTGGCTCTTCAGTATCAGAGTCGCGTTCATTCTTGAATGAGTTGACTGCGTTCTGCCACATTGTGATTCCCCCATGCAAACCTTCAAATCTTATCAATGATGTTCCTTGGTTTGTGGGTAGCGTTGAGTTCATCATTTCGTTTTTCCTCTTTACTTCTGACCACGGCAGTTACACTTGGAATATTCCGTTTGACTTTTACACAAAGTCAAACACGTCCATGGTGACGAAGCGGTACATGGAGTTCAATGGAGGTAATTAAATGGATCTTTCCACCTTGGTTTTCATCAACCTCCTCCTCTCCCTACATCTCCTCAGTCCTCCTCCTCCTCCTCCTTATCATTATTATCATCATCATCTTCACCACCATCCCCATCATCATCATCATCATCATCATCATCATCATCATCATCATCATCATCATCATCATCACCATCATCATCCCCATCATCCCCATTATCATCATCATCATCATCATCATCCCCATCCCCATCATCATCATCATCATCATCATCATCACCATCATCATCCTCCCCTTCCTCCTCCTACTCCTCCTCCTCCCCACCCCCTCTTCCTCCCCCTCCGATCCTTCACCTCCTCCTCCTCCTCCTCCTCATTTTCTTCCTCTTCCTCCTTCCTCCTCCTTGATCTAAACAACCTGTAGCACCTAGGACAACGGTGCTTAAAAGCATCACCCTAACCCACCCAGCTGGATCTATAATCCACACTGAGCGAATAGTGTGAGCCTTAACAAAACCTGACCCCCAAAAACATACCAATGATTCGGCACAGAAAAAAAGGAAAAAGACATGAATGTGACCACGTGATTCTTCTTCTCTAGTATGTCAATCACATGTACAGCAGTCAAAATTGGCAGTTATTGTATGAGCTTCATGTCCCCTGTCGTCCAACCCTGGTAGTTTCCTCTAGTAACGAAACTAGCGAAATTGACAGCAAACCGTTAATCACAGCTAATCATCACAGCTCATCGTGTGATATTGTTGTTTCTTAAAGTGTCCTTCGAAGTGAACGGCGCGGCGGATGACTGGTATGTGGCCAACTACGGCCAGTATGGCTTTTACCGTGTGAACTATGACCAGGACAACTGGCAACTGCTGCAGACACAGCTGGAAAACAACCACACGGTAAGACGATTGCATGGCTTTCCTTTCTTCGACTCTGCGCCCAGATGATGAGAATATTTCCCCACCGTCAAGACATTTGGGGCCCGGCATTCTGATCCTCACTGGAACTTTCTAAAAGGCTTCTGGAACGGCCGTACTTGTATCAGAAGAACATCAGACCTTTATGTAATACTTCTAGTCAAAAACCTCTTGGATGTGTTGCAGCTATCAAGAGCTATAGGAATGTAGAATGTATAAGTTCCTCTTTTTTTTGGAATGAAATGGGTTTACTTTTTCAGTGACTATCTTTGTCAACTTAAGTGATCAATTAGTGACCAACTTGCATAATGTATTCTTTTTTCTTAGGCCATTGATATCCGGGATAGAGCTGGCTTGATAGACGATGCCTTCAATCTGGCGAGGTATGCATGGATACACTCATGAATGTTTACATGATTGCAGTATGTACTGATGCAGTTGTTATGAAGGACATCGAGGAGAAGATCAGACACCAACGAGTGTTTCTATATTTACACCTGCTTTTTTAATGGTTTGTAGCTGAACTTTGGCTGATCATTCTCTCTCCCGCTCCCTCTCAATCTCTCCCTCTCCCTCTCCCTCTCCCGCTCCCTCTCCCTCTCCCTCTCCCTCTCCCTCTCCCTCTCCCTCTCCCTCTCCCTCTCCCTCTCCCTCTCCCTCTCCCTCTCCCTCTCCCTCTCCCTCTCCCTCTCCCTCTCCCTCTCCCTATCCCTCTCCCTCTCCCTCTCCCTCTCCCTCTCCCTCTCCCTCTCTCCCTCTCCCCCTCCCTCTCCTTCTCCTTCTCCCGCTCCCTCACCATCTCTCCCTCTCTCGATCTCTCCACCGTCTTCCAGGGCAGAGATGATTGAGTACACAATTCCTCTAGGCATGACCAAGTACTTGGATGCAGAGACTGAGTACACGCCGTGGGACGCGGCCTATGACAGTATCATGTGGCTTGGGGAGATGCTGCGATACCGACCAGTCTATGCTAACCTCAGAGTAAGCTTTTAGAGTAGGTTGTGTTTAGATCGGTGTGTGCTCTGCTCGTGGCACATGGGCCATTTACGAATCTATGGATCGGGCTCGGCCTCGGGCATTGTCTCCGTCTGACAAAACCTGAAAATACAAGTTGTGGTTTGTCGCCGAATTTTTAAAGCTTTGTTGGCTTGATAAGCACCGTGTATCCGTCAAGAAACTGGGGCCAAACGCTTGTTTGTAGATGAGAAATGTTACCGAACCCAAAGCCCGAGCCTAAATTAACGGCCATAGTATCACCGCAAGCATTCTTCATTCTGATCGAATCCACCTGTGTCAATCTTCAAATCTGCACTACGCTTCCAATTCCCCATTATGGATGAGAAAACACACCCAACCCTCCCCCTTACTGTCTCCCTTTAAACCCTCCGACCTCCCTGTTTTAACAGACATACTTTGCCAAACAAGCGGAGACAAGGCTGGTGGACCTCACGTGGGACGATACTGGAACTCATATGGAAAAGTGAGTCCAAACATAGATATGTAGATACATATAACATGTATGACATAATATTACATAGTAAGTAGTTCAACAAGGAGTTTCCCCAACCTGGTGTATATTTAGCGCTATAGCACTGTTTGCTACGTAAATGCCGCCGCACACAAGAGCTATCTGCTTAGCAAAAAATCTCTCGAGGTCGTTAGCTCAGCACGTAGCTCTCGTGTGCGCTGAACTTTTAGTGAGATTTCTGCGACAAGAGGCCGTGAGACCAATATCTATCCGGTTTGATTTATTTCGCCTCTCGTGGATGAAAACTCATCGTGTGCGGCGACTTGAGCTACGTGCTGAGCCAAAAACCCATAGCAACTGGCCAATGAAAGCGCACGCCCTATTCACGTGGTTGCTAAAATCAAACAGGATAGATATTGGTCTTACGGCCTCTTGAGGCAGAAATCTCACCAAAAGTTCATAAGCGCACACGGTGAGCTACGTGCTGAGCTAACGACCTCGAAAGATTTTTTGCTCAGCAGATAGCTCTCGTGTGCGGCGACCTTAACACTGCTTCAAAAAGCCAGCCCTTTTGTGGGTATACCATGGAGCTATATATGGGTATACCTTCCTTCCTTTTTACACAGATGCAAACAACATTGTAGTGAACCAGTGCATGCATGTACAAAGCTGTTGATAGCACAAAGTGAATGAAGTATATAAACTTCCGGTTTTGTGTACCAGCGCTCTTACCATCTGAGCTATCCAGCCATTACTATATCTTAGTATGATCTCTGCCTTTGAGAAAGGTTCTGCTAGGATCGAAACGTCAGGCCCACTAAATTTTAAGATTAGTATAATCTTGTTAGATCCTTTTGCAATTTCATCGATGAAAACTTCAATTTAAAGTACGGTCGTCTTGATTAATTATCATCGCCATTCTCATCAGGGTCGTACTTTTCCCGTATCACCAGGTACCTGCGCAGTGACATTATCTACATGTCGTGCGGCTTCGGGGACACGAATTGTCTGGACGAGGCCGTCAGTCGCTTCAGAGAGTACCTCAATGGGACCAGGTGATGAGGCAGTGCCCCTTCCCAGAAAAGCCAATGAAAACGAATGGGCCTATTTACGCTTTTATCTAAAAACCATGAAAATGTCATTTCACCGTGAAACTAAAAAAAAAATGTGATTTCAAGGCGCATTTTACAGTGAATTCACCATGAACGAAATCGCCTTTCTGACCTGATGAGGAACTAAAGAGACCCTGAAAAAAACTGTGAATATCTAGGGTGGCAAGCTCCAGCCTCGAGGGATGGCTAATTCAATGACAAGTAGGGGCCCCAGATACTGTATGGTGCCCTTGTAACTGTCACTCCCAGCTACACCGAAACTGCCTCTAGCCATTTACCGCCAGGAACGTGGCCTTGGAGACGACAGGTGAAAATGACATGAAAAGGCCGTAAAAACTGTGTGCCGTGAATATAATAGGGGTGAAAACACCGTGAAGCTTCTTGTCACGGCTGAATGACATTTTCGTCCCGTTTTCACGGTTTAGATTGTCAGAGTGTTAATTGTTGTGGGAAACACCTAGTGTTTGTCCCAGTGCTTCCTGGGCACACTGTTTCCCTCTGCCTTTTCTTCCAGATTCTTCCTCTCTCTTACTTTGCTGTTGAGCTCTGCCCTCATTTGCTGCTTGCTTATTCCGCCATCTCAAACTAGACAAAATGTCCCCATTATAATGTATAAAATATGTTTGGTACCATATCAACTTGAATCCCAAACTACATGTATGTATTTATGCCTTGTCACTTATTGAAACGAGATGCGCTAAAAGAATAATAACGAATGAATGAGTGAATGAATTCGATTTTGCCAATTTATGTCTAAAGGTTTTTAAAAGGGGTATGGTCTTGAAATATGCAGCAATTAATGGTTCATTGATTTGGTTTTAAGGCTCGGGTTTGAAGCCTTATGT
>OX465118.1:10988883-11083883 GCA_949987565.1 Luidia sarsii
CCTCTCTCCCTCCCTCCCTCTCTCTCTCTCTCTCTCTCTCTCTCTCTCTCTCTCCCTCCCTCTCTCTCTCTCTCTCTCTCTCTCTCTCTCTCTCTCTCTCTCTCTCTCTCTCTCTCTCTCTCTCCCTCTCTCCCCCCTCTCTCTCTCTCCCTGTCTTCCCCCTCTTCCCTCCCCTTCCCTTCTCTTCGTTCAACATGCTCTCCCCTGGTTTGGACCTGCACAGCATCCCTGTCAACCTCCGAGTAAGGTCTACCGGTTCGGCATGGAGGAGATAGGCGACCAGGATGCCTGGGACTACCTCTGGGGAATGTACATGGCCAGCACCGTGTCCACCGAGAAGACCAACCTCCGCTTTGCCATGGCGCGCACCCGCCAGGTCTGGCTTCTTTCCAGGTCAGTCCCTTGCCGTTCGTTGGAATTATCTTAAAGCCCCTACACAATATTTGTAAGACCGAAAAAACATAAATGTTCACAGATTTACATGAAACTTATACAGTTTGAAGATGGTTATAGTAAAAAACTCTCGCTGAAATATTTCTGCCTAAAATGTTGTATTTCGGGAGAAATGAATAAAAGAAATTGTTAACGTCTCTCCGATCGAGATCTAAACTATTTTTCGGAACAGTACGGCGTTGAATGCTGCATTTTCGCGAAACAAATGAAGCGGTTTTCACGATTTTCTCGAGACTCGGTTGGCAAATTGAGCTGAAATTTTCACAGGTGTGCTAATTCATGCATATGTTGGATCAGACAACGTATGGATGCTATTCTTTGACCTCGACCAATGTTGTGTAGGGGCTTCCATACATATCCGCCTGATGACCTTTCTCAAAGGGTACCTGAAATAAAAAGGAATATGATGTGTAATCGATCAGAGAGGGTATGAACGTCTTTGTGTCAGTTTGTTTTTTAGATATAGTAACCATATTTTTGAGAAAACAGCAAGATTCTCGACAGAAAACTGCCCCCCCCCCACTTTTCAACCCGAAAAATTGCTACGTGTGTGCCATGGTTTTTTTTTTGTGGACGCGCATACGCGCGCGTATACTATACGTGTTTGTGTGTAGTCAATCATACAACATCGCACTGCCGATACCTTTTCTTTGGCCTGCTCACAAAAGAGGATTTTTTTGTGGGCGGGGCGCGCTAAAGATTTTGTTTTCCTTTTACGGTCGCTATTTAAGGGGGTAGAAATTAAAAGTGTTGAGTTTGTGAACTAGTTTAGCCTTTGTATTTAAGTCTTACATAGTTGTCTCGATATTAGAATTTTCTATTTCGGGTACCCTTGAAGTTTGTTCATTCTCTCTATGCTCTCATTATGAAATACGTGACACCAAATTTATACAAATATAAAAGGGGCCTGATGCTTCCGACCCTTGGAGAGACACTAACTTTGCATATTTCAGAGATATGGTAAGAATCAATAACATATGTGTTGCTTTGGATAGGCACTACCAGTGGAACGTCGCTATAACGAACATCCCAGGATCCATGAAAATTGTTCGGTATAGCGGTAATAATTATTTTGTACACACAAATTTGGAGCCAAAGGACATGTTCGTTACAGCCGAATGTCCGCTATATCGGCGTTCGTTATAGCGATGTTTCCACTGCACTTATAGTATAACTAGAAACTCTCCAAGCCGTTGTGCTAAATGAATCTCTACAGAATGCCCCCTAAGCTTTGTCCCCCTCGATCCCCCTCTCTCTCTCTATCTCCCTCTCTCTCTCTCTCTCTCTTTCCCTCTCTCCCTCTCTCTCCCTCTCTCCCTCTCTCCCTCCCTGCCTCCCTCCCTCCCTCCATCCCTCCTCCCTCCTTCCCTCCCTCCCTTCCTCCCTCCATCCCTCCTCCCTCCTTCCCTCCCTCCATCCCTCCCTCCCTCCCTCCATCCCTCCCTCCATCCCTCCTCCCTCCCTCCCTCCCTCCCTCCCTCCCTCCCTCCCTCCATCCCTCCCTCCCTCCATCCCTCCTCCCTCCCTCCCTCCCTCTCTCTCTCTCTCTCTCTCTCTCTCTCTCTCTCTCTCTCCTCAGGTATCTGGACTACTGCATGGATGAGGCGAAGATCCGCTCGCAGGATTTCTTCTCGACGCTAGGCTACATCGCTGACAACCCCGTGGGCAACTCACTGGTCTGGGACTGGGTGCGAGCCAACTATGACTACCTCCTGGATCGGTAGGCACGGTTGACTATCCCTTCTATCTAGCCATGGCAATGCTACTCAAGCCACATGTTTGGCTTTATGGTGTACAGCTTGCTTTAGATTTGACCCGTGTGGATGTGGCTGTGGCAGTGTCTTTGTGTACAGTTAATTAACCCTTGATCGGTCACAGCCTTGGCTGTAAATTCGGACACAACCTACCCTAACCATGCTAACATTTTGCAGGAACAACAGGTACAAGTTGAAAGCCTTTGATGACTCACAATTCAAAAGGGCACCCGTGGGTGTCAATGGGCACCCATTTGCTACAAGGGCTACAGTGGGTTCCCATATGCTCCATAGGGAACCCATTGGCTGCTCTGGGTTTTACGGGCACCCAAGACCTTCATGGGCTCCGGGCTCCAGTATGTTCCCATAATGTTCCATAGGGAACCCATTGGTTGTTCTGGGTTTCATGGGCACCCTTGGCCTCCATGGGGATCATGATGGGCTACACTGGGTTCCCATATGCTCCATAGGCACCCATTGAGTGCTCTTAGTTTCATGGGCACCCATGGCCTCCATTGGGTTCCTTTGGACTCCAGTAGGTTGCCATATGCTCCACAAGCACCCATTGGCTGGTCTGGGTTTCATGGGCACCCATGGCCTCCACTGGGTTCCTATGGACTCTAGTAGGTTCCCATATGCTCCATAGGCACCCATTGGCTGGTCTGGGTTTCATGGGCACGCATATGGCCTCCCGTTAATTAGGGGCTCCTATTGGCTCCAGTGGGTCTCCATATGCACCAGGCACCCATTGGCTGCTCTGGGTTTTATGGACATACATGGCGCTCCTAGGGGCTCCAGTGGGTACCACTGGGCTCCATTGGGCACCCTTAGGCAGCCATGAAACCCTCCAGCCACCTGGTGCCCAGGATAGTTGGAAACCCAACTTCACCAAACACGCCAGTCCTTCAGTAAATCTAAGCTTTTTGGAACTCGGCCCCTTGTCAACATCTTCATCGTTCTCGATCTCCTTCCTCTGTGTGCAGGTTTGGGGTGAGTGACCGGTATCTCGGTCGACTGGTGCCGGGCATTGTGGAGTACTGGAATACGGAGCAGAAACTGAAGGAGGTGAGAAGGATATGAGCGAGGACTACTTGAGATTGTGTGCAAGGACAATGGCTTTATTTAATTATTTACACACGTCCCTCAATGAAAGCTCGCTAGCTGCAAGCCATTCACATACATTTTCATGTGTGTATTAAAATCTATGCACCCTCACACTGACTAGCCTCCACGTTAGCAGTCGAGCGTCTGTCACACAAGGCCACTTGTGTTACAGAACGATTTACGGACATCTTACACGTTAATAGGCGAACCGAATTAAAGTTAAGGGGCATGACCGTTGGCGGCGGGCTTTCGAATTTCGTCGCGAGTAAAGGGTGCAGCGCACTAAAATACTTCCATAAGCCATATTAAAACAAAATAAAAACACTAAAAAAACTAGAAACGTGTTTGTGGACAAACACAAACTGTTGTTTGAATTACAAACTGTTTCGCAGTGCGTACATTAATGGCATGGATGTTTACATGTTCAAGTGAAAATGTTAGCGAGGTTTAACGTCCAAAAAAATAAAGACGAAAACAAAATACGACATCTCTTTCCTTCTCCCTGTAATTCTTAGCCACAGTTCAATCAGCGTAATACAGTTAACAAAAAACGTGTATAAATCCAATAGGTTAAACATTTATTTCTTATTTATTTATTTATTCCGTTTCTTTACCCAGAGTATGCCCAAACAGTTTTATAACTGATTTCCATTGGGGCCCTGCATATTAAAAACATTGAACATTAAACATTAAAACATTAACATTATACATTAGAAAAACATTAAAAACATTAAAAGTGTATAAAATATTACGATCGAATGTCAATTTATATTTACAAATTATATACAAGAGGGTGGCAGAGCGTTTAGAGCCCTTTCAAAAGATGGAGGAAATTCCCATCCGGCTCCAATTTGGTAACCAAGTATAAAACTCCATAGATCAGTACAACTGACTGGCTTTTACAAGGTGATGGCTTGGCGTAGTTCTGATTTAAATGTATCTTTTAAATACTTCTTTAAAACGACGTATACACAAAGTCTATGGGACAATATCACACAATCCACAATAATTCGAAACAATAGTCGATCGGTTCCAATCTTTAGATTACGAGTGTGTGGCTTGATAACTAACTGCCCACCAAGTTTCAAGGTCATTGGCTAATGGCTTATATGTGTTTTAAACTCTCGCATTTTGATGACGTCACGATTGCATAATGTCATTTGTCCCAAGAAGGTGTTTTTAAATCATATCCCCAATAGATGATGAATAAAGATAAAAAAATCTCGCTCCGTTAGCCGAATATCGTCAATATGCCTTTTCCGTTGAAACGGAAAAGGCAATGAATAGAAGAAAAAAAACCAGAACGAAATTAAGAGCTGTTTCGGAAAGACCGAAACAGCTAAAAAAAAAAGGGATAAAAAACGAGAACGAAAATAAGAGCTGTTTCGGAAAGACCGAAACAGCTAAAATAAAGTGATAAAAACCCAGAACGAAAACAAAAGCTGTATCGGAAAGACCGAAACAGCTAAAAAAATCAAAGTTTGCGAGACAAGAAGCTATGCGGTGTCAGACCAAGTTTTCAGATCTCCCGGGACCTCCAGGGTCGTCCCGTGTGCACGGATCTATATAGAGCTCATATGGCCTCGGTACCGGTCCAGCGCACGTCCTTCCCTGCCCCCATCCATATAGGCCCGTAGACCCTGCGACATGTGAGGGAGGGAACACAGCGGCCCCTATAGACCTTGGCCGCCGAGTCGACCAAATGCGTGTGACCCTTTACGAAGACGCGAACCTGGATTATGAGGACAGTCCCAGCATCACAGCGACACATCTAGATGATTTTTTAAACACCTTATACTGCGCGATCGTGCTGAGAAAAAATAAGTGAAAAATAACACCGGAATCGAACCACGACTGTACTCATTGTTAACAAATTGGTCACATCCATGTACTGTACATGTAGCCATCAGGTGCATAGTGCAATGTATGGGCATGTACACAGTATACGCCACTATACATTTTTCTTGATGTACTGCACAGTATACTTTACATGTGCATTCATAAAATGTGCACATACAGCTCATATGCACAGTATTATGCATGTATTTGTACAGGTCGAGGGACGTGCCACTCTACCCAATACTGTTGTTAATTAGTGCCCTTATCCTTTCAGCCTATATGAATAAATGAATATCGCCGGCACAGCGTATAATACACAAACTGTGGCTTCAGAAATTATCCCCATCTTCCAATATTTGAACTCCCATCATAATGAACCGGTGTCATGCCAAATAGTGTCCGCTGCCAAAAACTGTCCGCTCATTGACATACTGATCGCTTATTGGTCCAATACGTATGACACTCAACCACCGTGGTTGGGGTATGGTTGCGCACTACACACGTACGACGCATTGTGTATGGTTGCTGGCCTAACACACGCAACGTTGGGCACTTTGGTACCGTTTGACCCTAACCGTAACCGTAACCCTAACCGTAACGCTAAGCCTAACCCACACAACCCTAATCCTAATCCTAATCCAAACCCTAACCCTAACAACCCTAATCCTAATCCTTGCTTGACGGCTCTACTCTCCCCCCACTTACCCACAGCTGGAGGCCTTCTGGGCGGAGTACCCTGAGGGAGGGGCTGGCACCAGGGGCCGCCTTCAAGCCCTGGAACGCATCCGCACCAACATCAACTGGGTGGCCAAGAACGAGGGAGCCATCTCTACGTGGTTTGAGAACAACGTCTAGCCAGCAGAACGACCAACGCTGTGAACATCTCAACCATGAAAGTTGGATGAATATGTCATAATGGCCGCGAACAACCACTTCCGTAGTGATTTCATGAACCCTTTTGAAGTGCCACGGATTCACCCTGAAGATTTCACCTCATGTGACATACTCTCTAGCCAGATCACCACATAACTCATCTGTCAGGCAGTTGTGGTCTAGTCTGTGTTTATACTTTATGCACCATATAGGCTTGTGCATTGCAGCCATTTACCACCAGGAATGTTGCCTTGAATAGACCACTGGTGAAATCACCATGAAAAGCTGGTCAAGAACACTTGAGCATGAAAAAGTGGTGAAACTGCAGTGAATTTTCTTTTCATGACATTTTCCACCTGATTTTCAGGGTTTGTTCACAGTGCAAGCGATTCTAATCCATAGATCTGTATTCACGTGCTGGCCTTGTTTTTTGTTTTTTTTACATGTACTTAATAATAGTCGTTCAGCAATGATTCCGTGGCTTAAATGACCCACATTGCAATTTATGCATAATTATAATCATTTAAGGGGGCCTGATTTTTGTTACAATCGCAGGATCTTTCTCAAAGGCAAAAATGACTTTTTGATGACGCTGATGAAGGAATCTTTCCCGAAAGGCAGACTGACGTGTGTTTTTTTTATCCTACGAGAAACTTTGTCAGAGCCAGGAAGACTTTTGGCCCATGGAAGGATATCTTAACAATACTAACTAAACTAAAATCTCTCAGTGCCAGGAGTCACATAGGCCTAAGGCTAGGACATCAGCCTTCCACTAGGGTCGGTCTGAGGTTGCATGGCGCACCGTACTCCAGGAGCTTCAGCCCGCACCGTTTCGTTCAACCTCCACCATACGTCGCCATGTTGTTTATGGGGCGACCTCTTTTCCTTCTTCCTTCCGGCGTCCACCCTAAGGCCACAGCCCAGTCGTCAGATGGGTCCTTTCTCAGCACATGGCCGATCCAGTTCCATCTTCTTCTTATCTTAACAATAGGCCTCCATAAATCTTAATTCTAGTCTAGTTTTGCTTTATTATATCAAAACAATGAACTTTGCGTAAAGAAAAGGCTGTGCTTATCGTTCTGTTCACAGATAGGCCTACACAATTCAAAGACAAATCATTTACGAGTCTTGCGACTTAATTTAAAAAGTGCCACTAGTTCCTAATGCTCCACACCATTACATTGTAGCATTTCATTGAATCATAGATTTCAAATCATGATCTTACTTGATAGTTCAATTAGCAGTACTGATGAGTGTTATACGTTTTAGTGATGTTTTTAATAGTCCTTAAATGAAATGGTTCATTAAAATATAATCTGTAAAGCTTATCTTCACTTCTGATATATTCTATGTACAAAAGGCTATTTGTAATTAAGAGGCAATTTGGGAGTGATTTGAATAAAGTAAATATAGAAATATTGAATGTGTACTATCAAGAGTCCAAATATCGATTAATTTACGGTTGATTTCCTTCGCAATAAATTCTAATTTAATTTTTGAAATCTATTACAAATCCGATAAGAGGTTTGCCCTACTCAAGCAATGAGTGCTCAGTGCTTTGCCCGATGGCCTGCTGTAAAGAAATTCAGGCGAGTGGGATTCGAACCCACGACTCCTGGTTTACAGTGTAGACGTGTGGCAACTAAAGCCGTGTTCCTACTGGACGTTTTCTACCGCGGCCACGCGGTAACTAATTACCGTGACATTCCTGAATGCTAGTCTACCGCGCGTTCCAACGTGGACTTCTTTTTACGCCGACGGAATGTTCATTCGCCGTGCAGCGAGGAGAATGTCCGATTATTGAGGGTGCTGTGTACAGTAACTTTTGCCCTGGGAGGGATATGACGTACTTTTTTTGGGGAATGAGGTCAATGATCTAGGTTGCAGGTTCTATCCCATGGGACGCAACAGTACATTTTTCTTAACCTATAAGTATTTGAAATTTCGACCCAAAGTCAACTGTTCCGCATGGCGTGTCGTGGATGTCCCAGGGTCTGTTACCTCAACGTTGCAGGTTCGATCCCCGGGGATGTAACAGAACATTTTTCTTCTTCAAATTACCAAGTATAAACCCAACCTATAAGTATCTGAAATTTCGACCAAAAGTCAACTGGTGCGCATGGCGTGTCGTGGGTGTCCCAGGGTCTGTAACTTCAAGGTTGCAGGTTCGATCCCCAGGGATGTAACGTACCATTTTTCTTCTTCAAATTACCAAGTACAAGCCCAACCTATAAGAATCTGAAATTTCGACCAAAAGTCAACTGGTGCGCATGGCGTGTCGTGGGTGTCCCAGGGTCTGTAACTTCAAGGTTGCAGGTTCAATCCCCAGGGATGTAACGTACCATTTTTCTTCTTCAAATTACCAAGTACAAACCCAACCTATAAGTATCTGAAATTTCGACCAAAAGTCAACTGGTGCGCATGGCGTGTCGTGGGTGTCCCAGGGTCTGTAACTTCAAAGTTGCAGGTTCGATCCCCAGGGATGTAACGTACCATTTTTCTTCTTCAAATTACCAAGTACAAACCCAACCTATAAGTATCTGAAATTTCGACCAAAAGTCAACTGGTGCGCATGGCGTGTCGTGGATGTCCCAGGGTCTGTTACCTCAACGTTGCAGGTTCGATCCCCGGGGATGTAACAGAACATTTTTCTTCTTCAAATTACCAAGTATAAACCCAACCTATAAGTATCTGGAATTTCGACCAAAAGTCAACTGGTGCGCATGGCGTGTCGTGGGTGTCCCAGGGTCTGTAACTTCAAGGTTGCAGGTTCGATCCCCAGGGATGTAACGTACCATTTTTCTTCTTCAAATTACCAAGTACAAACCCAACCTATAAGTATCTGAAATTTGAACGGAAAATCAACTGGTGCGCTTGGCGTGTCGTGGTTGTCCCAGGGTCTGTAACTTCAAGGTTGCAGGTTCGATCCCCTGGAAAGTTGAGTCTTGAATTTCATGTTTTTTAAATTCTATTAAGGTAACCGAAGGTTTAAATAGATTGTTTTTTTAGGGGTGGGTGGGCGGGACTCATGAGGCTAGAGGTTCAGTGGCTCGACTGGGAACCTCAAGGCTGAGGGTTCGATCCCGGGTGGATGCAGGTCCTCCCAGAAACCCAGGCCTCCCCAAATCAACCGGCCTTCCCAGATCACCCGGCCTCTCCAGAATCCCTGGCCTCCCCACATCACCAACCCGCGGTGGTTCGGAGACCTGTCGCACCCCCTCTACCCCACTAGATAAAATAAAATAAAATGGAATTTTACCCTTTTTAAGACAGGTTATATGTCGAAACAAAAGTTAAAAGGCATTATTTATTTAATTTGAAACTCGAACAAGGACCCTGACATCGCCAGGACTCGAACTCGGGTCACCAAGTTAGAAGTTTGAGAGTGTATCCGCTACACCAACACATCCTTCTTATTTAAAAAACTTGGAACTAATATATAAAGCATCGTATTGAAAGTTAGAAGAAAATATATAAGTACAACAGTATATAAGTACAAAAACTGCTATCTACAGTATGTCAACAGTTCCAACTACAAGTGGGAATGAAGTTTCAAATACAAAAATTACCATCGTGATTTTTGAAGTGAAATTTACAGGTTTTCTGAAGTCCCAATTTTGTGGGTACCTCCAAAAAAAATGAACGAATTTAGCCAAACACGAGAATGTGTTTTAAAATGTTATGACAATGAATATCCTCTCAGTGGGATGGAATTACAAGGAACTTAGCCAATCGTTTGGATCTGAATGTCCGAAATACTAAAAGTGACATTGTAAATGAAAACATATATATGAGTTATTAATGTACGTGAAACAAACGAATGACACAGGAAACATGTTAATTTACTGTACAGAGGAATATTGTTATTTCAATCTCACCATCCACTGACCATCTATGAAATGTCATCAAAACCAGAATAGAGCATAGTTAAATCATTCAAACACAGCATGAATTACTGCACCAATACCTTGTCTTCATATCTGTGAATGACTTTAAAGATTTTGTCGACCTGATAACCCTAAACCCTTGTTGAAGAACGCAAATGAAACCTCTTGAATCAGTATGAAATGTTTAAGGTCAAATTCATTTTGAACGCATCTAACACAGATCAAAATAAATCAAATGTCCTTCCCAGTCTCCCTCAAAGTATTTCCACGGTTTTCCAAGGAAATTTCAGACCTAATTCTCTGAAGTACTTAGTACTATGGGTGATTAGTCAGTTTTATTTTACACATGTTTACATATAAATGTGACCAGAGCAAAGAAAAACCATTATTGCATTAAAATGGCAAGATATACAAACTTAAAATGATATTATTTCCTGGACTGGTCATAGGTTCACCACGAGATCAACATGAGGTAAGCGAGGGGTCAGGATGGGGTCAACATTAGGTTATCATGAGGTCAACACAAGATCAACATGAGAATATCATGAGATCAACATGTGCTCAGCATGTAACCGACATTAGGTCAACATGTACTCACCATGTGGTCAATATGCACTCACACTTGAGGCCAACACATTCAACAAGGGTTCAACATGTGATCCACACAGGCCGATCATGTGCCCACCATGTGCTCAATATGCACTCACACTTGAGGTCAACACATTCAACAAGGGTTCAACATGTGATCCACACAGGCCGATCATGTGCCCACCATGTGCTCAACATGCACTCACACTTGAGGTCAACACATTCAACAAGGGTTCAACATGTGATCCACACAGGCCGATCATGTGCCCACCATGTGTTCAACATGCACTCACACTTGAGGTCAACACATTAAACAAGGGTTCAACATGTGATCCACACAGGCCGATCATGTGCCCACCATGTGCTCAACATGCACTCACACTTGAGGTCAACACATTCAACAAGGGTTCAACATGTGATCCACACAGGCCGATCATGTGCCCACCATGTGCTCAACATGCACTCACACTTGAGGTCAACACATTCAACAAGGGTTCAACATGTGATCCACACAGGCCGATCATGTGCCCAGCATGTGCTCAACATGTAGAAGGCACATGCATGGATGGAGACTACCCAGTAGCCTCTCCCACTCGTTGATCTCACATGCCACACAGGGAATGACTGCTCTGTCTTCTCAGAGATGTTTCTAGCCAATGGAGACAAAGATCCGAGAGAGCCTTCGTCAATGCCCTGGCTCTTTGTAGAGTTTGCTCAATTCTTCCACCATTGCCTCCAGGTAAGGGTTGGCACCTAGTTTGGACATCTCACATAAAACTCTGAAGAAAAAAAACCCAGAAAAGTAAACATCAATTATACATGTACGTCCAATGTCCCAAAGTGCCCCAAGTCTCCAATTCTACTACCGTGAGAGAGGTTTATAGATGGGTTTAAAAGAATGTTCTGTAAGCTTACAATCTTGGGCTGAAGTTATAGATATAACATGATGTTTGCATCGAGGAGAATGTAAATGTATTTCAATGAGGGTTTGCCCTGCTCGACGTAATGAGCACTGAGTGCTCAGTGGTTTGCCCAATGCCTGATGAAAACATTCAGCCAGCACAGGCAGAATTTGAACCCGCGACTCCTGCTTTTGAGTGCAGACGTATTAACCGCTAGACCACCGAGTTTTTTGAGGTCGTGTGGCTGAAGTTATTGACCAAGTAGCATCCGGCAACTCAAGTAGGATTAGAAATCATTTGTCTTTTCTGAGCTAGTTTTCTGTTTAGCAGCACAATACTTACCTTTCCTCTAGGTCAGTCAGAACTCTTTTGGTGTAGTCGAAGGAGCCAATCTGTTGACATCAATGTAAAAAAAAATGATTACTTGTATCTTTTGGGGATTACTTAGACCAATAATGACTTACTAGATTACTAGACTTACTCGATTAGTCAAATGACCTCCTATGGAATGCAATCTCTTGTGATCAGGCATGCTACTAGGACCAAAACAACATGATGCTTGCGTCAAGGAGAATGTAATTCAATGAGGGTTTGCCCTGTTCGACATGATAAACACCGAGTGCTCAGTGCCTGATGAAAACATTTTCAGACAGCTCGGGTGGGATTCGAACCCACAACTTCTGTCTTAACCACTTGACCACCGAGCCGGACGAGGTCGTGTGGCGGATTTGAATATTATATAGCAGCAGGTACCGCGTTACATTAGATATATAACATAGCGGAAGTCGCGGGTTCGAATCCCGCCCGAGCTGCCTGAATTTTTTTTCATCAGGCATTGGGCAAAGCACTGAGCACACAGTATTTATCGAGCAGGGCAAACGCTCATTGAAAAACAAATTCTATTTTTGTACACATTTTTTAAAATCAATTTTACTTCCCTTATTATGTTATATTATTCAGGGCTCGACCTTAGTACTAGCCCGGCGGTCATTGTCTAGTAAAAACAGCTGCGGGCTAGTAAAATTGGCCAATTTTCCTAGCCCGGCGCACTAGTAAAAAGTAGACAGCAGTGTGGTGGCAAAAAACAATGCGGCCGGGGATGAGAAAGTAGACACTAATCATTTGTTTTACTTGACCTAATAACCTTGTGTTAAATTCAATATTAATCATACAGGGCTAGTAAAACTTGCTGGGGGCTAGCAATCTCAATTTACTAGCCCGGTGGATTAGTTTAAAAAAAACTTAAGCGCGAGGCTTGTTATTATATATTATGTTACATAAATTACATTGTTATGATTGTATATCGTTCTTCAATTATGAGTGGCATACATTTGGAGAGGAAACCAGTTGATCTGAACAAAAGTTTCCGATAATCTCCCACTCACCTTCTGTAAATGGTCCACGCAATATTTCTTAATCTCAAGATCAGTGGTTCGCTTCCTCAGGATGTTCATGACCTGGTTATCCTCGGGTTCGCTGAGGATTCCATGGATGATTGGGAAGGAGAACTTTCCCTCAGTGAGATCCTCGCAGTAACTCTTATTCTCCGTGTACTCCTTGGACTGCAGGTTGGCCAGGTCGTCTCGGATTTGGAAGTACAGGCCCAGCATGTCGCTGAGGGGAGTAAAGTCACTGAGAGACAAACAAACAACACAATTCAGTCCTATGCAAACAAATGTGACAAACAGCTTTCTGACTAAAATGACCAACATGTGAATATCAAAAATTAGGAGGGCCTGACGTTTCAATCCTAGCAGGACCTTTCTCAAAGGCTAAAAAAGTAGTAAATAAGCCAACCATGATGTAAGAATTGAAAAAAGGACTTGTTAGAAGAGAGAGAGAGAGAGGGAGGAAGAGAGGTGGGGAGAGAGAGAGATAGAGGGAGAGAGGAAGGGAGAGAGAGGGAGTGATAGAGGGAGGGAGAGGGAGGGAGAGAGAGAGAGAGAGAGAGAGAGAGAGAGAGAGAGAGAGAGAGAGAGAGAGAGAGAGAGAGAGAGAGAGAGAGAGAGAGAGAGAGAGAGAGAGAGAGATAGAGAGATAGATAGATGTAGAGACAGAGAGGGAGAGATAGAGGGAGAGAGAGATATATACCTTTGAGAAAGGTCCTGCTAGGATCAAAACGTCAGGCCATCCTACTTTTTGACAAATTCAGTCACCAATTCAAATCAGTATTGACAATAAAACTTCAACTAAAACAAACTGTCTACTACAATGACTCATTTCATTCAAAATAAACACATGACAGGGTCAAAGGGGCATTTTAAAAAAGCAGGACCTTTCTAAGGAAAATAAAAAATAAATCGGATGTAAAAAAGAAAGAAAATGCATACCTTTTATTGTCACTAAAGAGTTGCATTAGCCTCACAGCCAAACCAAACAGACCTCCAGTTTCTGTGGGAATAAAATGCAAACAATTCATTTTCATCACATTTATTTGCAAAAGAAGAGAAGCAACAAATGATCTGTAAGTTTGACGACACACCTTGATAAAAATCACTCGGATAACATTGTTCATGTCAACAAATGACTGTAATGTTACAAGTCCGTCTTCTTTTTTTACTCAACTTGATCATCCTGATCTGGTGACTTTCCACACCGACAGCTGGTTACGAATCTACTTTGTGATGTGGTTTACAAATAATACTAATTAGGGCAGAATATCACACTCCTTTTAAGTAAAATCTAAAAAGTTAGAGGGCTTAAAAATCTCGATCCAAGCAGGACCTTTCTCAAAGGCATTAGCCTTCGATCCTAGCTGGACCTTTCTCAAAGACATTAGCCTTCAATCCTAGCGGGACCTTTCTCAATGGGATTAGCCTTCGATCCTAGCGGGACCTTTCTCAAAGACATTAGCCTTTGCCTTTGAGAAAGGTCCTGCTAGGATCGAAACGTCAGGCCCTCTAACTATTGAGATTTATGTATTGCAGGTCATTCTAGTCAGAGAGCAGTTTGCCACAGTTTTTTTTTTATTTACTTCCTTTCAAGTTCTACTTACTTTTGAGAACCATCTCCTTGTACTCGTCTTCTGTAGGACAAACGAAGGCATCTCTCCACCAAATATCCATGCCTTGTCCTTGGTGTAAGAGAATCAATTGCTCTAAAATGGACAACAAAGGGAATCACATCTTGCATTAGTACACATAAAGACTTTTGTCTTCAAATACGCAGACAATCTAGCATCACTTGCGACAAACACTGCATGCAGTGAATGTTGGTCATTGCTATCAGACCTATTCAAGTTCCTAATTTCCATCAGATCATTTCCCTCAATGCTGAGCTGCTGAAAAGTTGCTGAAAAACATTAATGGGTTTCCACTGTCCAAAATAAATGCGATTATTTGGATCGCGATTTGAATCACGATTCGATTCAACTTTGTTTTTGGCGTGGACACATTTAAAGTGATTATTAGTGGGATTTGAATCGCGATTCGGACTCCACTATTAGTGAGACTTCTCCAAATAATTGTGTTTATTTGTGACGTGAGGAGTGAGGGAATGCTAACGCTGAATCAATTTTTTTTTAATCCCACAATGCACTGCTCGTGCTATGACTGACAGGAAGTGCTGTGCTTGTTTATATGTCTCCCTGCGTGGGCCACCCTCAAGGACACACCCACCATTTGACCACAACTGCTAACCCCAGGAAAATACAGTCCTTCATCAATACATGTCTTAGGCGTATACTGAAGATTTTCTGGCCTGATGTTATCAGTAACCAGGACTTGTGGGAGCTTGCACACCAGCAACCCATTGAGGCGGAACTCTCGCAGAGACGATGGAGAAGGATTGGTCACACCTTACGAAAACCGAAAACACAATCGGCCAGCAAGTTTTTTGCCTGTGTGAATGCGAGCAAAAAACACCAGGTTTTTTTTATCCTAATTCAAACCACAATTATTTGGACAGTGGAAATGTTGCTGATCGAGTCGAGGCTTCATCCTTACCCATGAATATTTTGGTGGCCTCTGGATGACCCAACTCAGTGGTTTTCTGAAGACCCAGGAAGTAGACATAATTGGCAGCATTGATGGTCTGCGCTGTGCCGAATATGCTATGAGCCACTGGTATGCCTCGTCGGAGCTTGGAGTTGTCTTCAATGTCGTCAACTCTGGAAGATCAATGGAAGGTGGTCAAGTTTTCAATAGGGCCCGGAGGAACGGAGAGATACACGGACACGTCATTGCCACTTGGGACACAACTACCTCCGCCTTTGTTAACACGGGCACTCTCCCTCCCCCGATCCCAAGAGGCATATAAGCGTCACGACGTATGACACTTAACCACCGTGGCTAAGCTATAAGTGCGCATGCGCGAAGCCAGGTTTTGCTGAGGCCTCCCGCATTCATTCATTCATTTATTCATTCATTCATTTATTCATTCATTTCTCAGGTAGTTAGAGGCACAAGCACGAAACAACCCTAACCCTTATCCTAATCCTAACCCTAACAACCCTAATCCTGAACCTAACCCTAATCCTAATCCTAATCCTAACTTCATCAGTAACGCTAACCCAACCCGAACTCTAACTCTAACCGTAACCATAACCCTAACCGTAGCGCCCTAAGCCTAACCTACGCTGGTTTACAAAACACGTCCTTGTGTAGTCCCCACACAATTTACAGGGTACCAGCATGGCTCAACGACGGTGGTTAAGCATCATATGTCGATCCTGATATATATCTCGATCCCAAAGTGGGTCTTCGGTCGACAAGCGCCCAAAAATCGAATTGTAACAAAAAATTGGGAGCGCCCAACGTTTCAATCCTAGCAGGATGTTTCTCAAAGGCAAAAGGCTCTCTCCTTTTGAGAAACATCCTGCTCCGATTAAAACATCAGCCACTCCCAATTTGTGATGTTGGCATTTTGTTCAATTGAGTCTGTAAGCAGTTTGCAATATTTGTGCATATTACCCAGGTCTTTACTCAGGTTATTTACACAGGTCTGTGAACTTGGAAGGACATTCAAGATGGCTTGAGTGTCTGTGAGAAATGATCATCTTTGAATAGGAAATATTAATATGAACACATAATCAAATCAATTAGACTAAACCACTACTCATCTGCAGGCCTCACAAGGGTTGTCATCAGAATTCAGATAACAATTTATAATTTATGAAAAGAATATCTTTCCTTACTTCGACATAACTATGCTTGGGCAAACCGTGCTCTCATACTTACAATAAGCTGGCGTTGTGCAGCATCTGAACGATCTCGCTGACTTTCTCCAGCTTCTGACTCGGAATCTTGAGCCAGTGATTAAAGGCCTGAAGGGAAGGAATCAAGAAAAATTAACCCTTAAAATTCAAAGGAGAAAGGTCCTGCTAGGATCGAAACGTCAGGCCCACTAAATTTTAAGATTTGCAATTTAGTAATTTTAGTCAGTAAGCAGTTTGCAACATTTTTGTATATCACTCTAAGAAAAATTAACGTCGAGCAAACATCTTGCAAACTGCCGATTGGCTTAGATGACCACAATTATACAAAACAATATGAAAATTAAAAAAGGGGCTAGGATTTCAATCCTTGAAGGAGCTTTCTCAAAGGCAAAAGGTCAGTGCCACTGAGAAAGGTCACGCAAGGATAAAAAACATCAGGCCCATTGAACTTTCCAAAAATATTTTGTCCATTTAAATCTCTCAGTTCACCATGCAACAGTCATAAAGTCAAACTGCTTAATAGTCAATTAGTCAATTAATCTATAAAAGACAGGCATAATCACATAAGCTGGAGAGAGTTAGGAAAACAAATAAACATACTTTGGTCAGCTTAATGCGAATCTTCTTGCCTGGAACTTGAAGGATGTACGTATAAGGCTCCAGAAGAATCTAAACAGAGAGACAACACAAGACATAAAGGCCCTGGTGATCAAGACCAGATTATGTAAGGACGAACTTTGATCCTTGTAATGATGAAATCTTTAAGAAAACCAAAATGTTGGCGACTATTTGCTGAATACAATGACCTGAAACAGAAAGTCTTAACTCTTTCACTACGGAATTAATGTGCATGTCTGTACGGAATAAATTTGGTAATATATTAGAAACAATGGGACACGCGAGCCGATGTATCGGCTTTCCGTCAACAGAGAGCGGTTTACCGAGCCGATGTATCGGCGCGCCGTACGGAAAGAGTTAAGAAGGTTTTTATCCTATGTGCTAAATTGATTCGAGCTCAACCATCTAGAAAGAACAACAATTAAGCCCTCTCTGTTTTTTACAATTTATAAACCAACCAGATGTACATTGGGTCCCAGTGGGTCTTTGGCAAAAGATAGGCTGGGTCAATCTATGGCTGAATGTCTCGGGAAGGCTATGGCTATGACTGGAAATACCACACAAGTCTATGGGAACTGATTAAAGTCACTAGCTAGTGGCTTCCATAGACTCGTGTGTAACTAAAAGCCGCAGCCAATAACGACAGACACAGCCACACTCACCCTATCCTGCGTCTTTTCTCTCTCCTCCTTGGTCATGGTCGTCATGGTTATGCCACGTCTGCCTTGTGACGGTGGAGGGTAGAGACTTGGTGGAGCCGGTTCACTGGAGGCTGAGTTGTTGAGGTGTGATTGGAGTGACGGGCTGGGAGCCGCATCGGACGACTCTGATGCCATGACAACGCACACTGAGGTTTCGAACGACGGCAATCAACTGATTCAATCTAAAGATGATTGTGGGAAGGAAGGGAAGTATCACTGGATGGAATTCAAGACAAACTAACTTAGATGTCTCTCACTAAGGAACAAAGATTTCAGGGTGCGTACGTAACTGGGGCACACAACTTCCTCCCAGGACAGATTTTGAAGTTGAAATTGAACCAGGATTATGACATGTGTCAAAGACAGAAATCTTAAGAATGGATTGGCATCAGAAAAGGATCAATTTCATTTGTCATCCAGTAACGGCTTAGTCCAAGAAGATATCTTTTTTACCCCATGGTGATGTTGGTCCTAGCATGGTCAGGGACGATCGTACCAACTACTTAATTTCTAATCTAGGTCCCTACTACTGGGTGTCAGTCAACTCGGTCCGTAACCAACTCGGTCCCCGTCAACTCAGTCCGTAACCAACTCGGTCCCTAGGCTATGGGAAAATGTGCACAAAAAACTGTTGGGTCACGGACCGAGATGGTCATGGACCGAGTTGACGTGAAACTGGATCAACCCATGCCTCCATGATCATCCATGTCCACGCCCACTTGTACTTACTAGTTTTACAGTACGACTCTACGAGTACCTAGTTAGTAAAGATAAAATTATTCATAGAGTAAGGAAAATAGATTAGGGATCAAGTGTGAATCAGTACAACCATGGAGGAAAGATGACTTCCTCCATGCCTTACTCTATGCTCCATGGTACAATACCATGATGGTACAACCTGTTGTAACAACCTGTTGTAACTTGTATTCAATTAAATAATAATAATAATTATTAACAAGTGAACTCGACATTTTGTAGTAATAAAATTCATAACAAATTGTGCGAGAATCGCTATACAAAAATAAGCATGAATATAAAACAAAAAGCTACAACACTCATGCGTCCATATCTACTTCCAGATTTTGTTCAAGTCCTAAAATTTAAACAAAATAATTCAGAAACACGCCCCACTCACTCAGCTCAATCTTCTTCTAATGTTTATGTGTGGAACTGAATGACATAGCACATAGCATGCTGCATGCAATGAGAACCATAACACAGGGCGCCCTCATTCGACGGGTTTATGAATAAAACATTCAACAGAGGGCGCTGTTTGCGATTAGATTATTTTTGTTGACGTACTACTATACTAAGTACTAATACTATTACTTTTATTACTATTCGTGTTTACTCAGAAGACCGGTTTTAGCGCATGGAGCCACAACCATGGTTAGTAAAAATAGTAATCCAACCGTGTTTGTGTTGTTATAATAAATACATGTTACTGTTTTCCTTCAAATTTAGATTTTTCACTCTAGTCGAGCGTTGTAACAGAATCTTCATTTCAGGATGTACTCCTCAAGAAATCTGTTCACTCTTGTTTTTATAAAAACAGGTGAACCTCTTCATCTCAAGACTGTCGAGGTTCTGTGACAGCTTTCACTCAGTTCGGATGATGGATTCTTTGTGAAACTCCTGTGAAGCCAATCTGGCAGCAGGCACAAGCCACACATTAATCTACAAAGTACAAGATGTGAGTTGAGGAAAATCAAGTCTGATGTCTTATTTCATATCTCATTATCTGGCTTTCTTGTTGTTTTTAAAAACTAGTAAAACTTAGGCAAAGACTAGTTCAGTAGTTGACTATTTAGGAGGCCACTATTTAAGGGCTGGATAGCTCAGATGGGAAGAGTGCTGGAATTACAAAACCAGAGGTCTTGGGTTCAATTTGTGTTTAATTATACAGACATGACCAATCAATCCCCATGAGACTGAATTCTTAATGATTGTTTTAAAATTAAATGCTTCAACTATCTTGTTTAAAATCTTGTAGATATTTTCTTTTTGGGGTGATGTCCAGGCATGGAACTATTGCTTTAATTTTTTTTTTTTGGTGATGCATTTTTCTCTTTCTTTCCTGTGAAAAGGTTCCCCAGAACTGGCTTGATTGATCTACCCTGGGAGGACGTCTTGATCGCCTACGTCTTACCTCATCTCAGCATCGTCGACATCTTCCGTCTCCGCTCCGTCAGTCGCGACTTCCTGGATCTCATCCAGGCGTACTTCCTGAAGGAGAAGTGCTTCGACTGGACAGGGCTGAGAAACCGCACCAGTCAGGACGCCTTCAAGATAGCCACCAAAGACACGGAGACCCTTCACAAGCTGGTGGTGACCAGTTGCCGGGGTTGGGTCAAGGACGAGAATCTCCTGCCGATCATCAGGAGGAATCCGCGCCTGGATCACATCGATCTCTCCGAGTGTCTGGGACTGTCCTGTCTGACCATCAGCACCATAGCCGGGTCGTGCCCCAGTCTGACCACCATCCTGCTCAGGGAGTGTCACTGGGTCTCCTCCTCCATGATCGAGTGTCTGACCATGCAGTGTCGGAACCTGGAGAGGATCGACTTGTCGGGCTGCTGGCAGCTGACCGACGACACCATCTACATGCTGGCCTCCCTTCAGCCGAGGCTACGCTGGCTCTCCCTGGCTCGTATTTACAGCATCACCCCGGTCTCTGTTGAACAGTTGGCTCTGAACTGCTGTCAGGAGCTGGAGTACTTGGACTTGGAAGGATGTTGGCGTGTCAACGATGTTGCAATACAGTAAGCAGGCGTGGAACTTTGCCGCGGATTTCCGTGGTTTTTTAATTCGGACGTAAAAAAAACATCCGTAAAAAAAAAAAGAGTAAAAAAAAAGAATTAAAAGAAAAAAGAGTAAAAACAAAATTATAAAAAAAAAAAAAAAAAAAAAAAACATCTGGATATTTCTTCTCCCCTAACTATCATTTAAAACACATGCTGAGATCAGGTTAAAAACTTAGATATTTGCTTTTCATTTTGTGTTAAAACAAAAAAATCTATTTTCTAGGTGTATGTCTTGAATAGGGTTAAAATCTGTCACTCAGCTTAAAGTCATAAGTTGTCACAAACTGCTCAGAATGCACCACAGTGCATCTAGAATCCAAACCACACGCCTAAGGGCTTCATGCTTCACGCTCGCAGTTTCATTCAGACATTTTCCTCTTTTTTTTACAATTCAAGAGTTGCATGCCTGAGTAAGTCAAGCGCTCAACTCTTCTAAGAATGAGAGAGCCGTCGGCTAGTCCTCTTGTATTGTGGGAACCATCGCATGGCAATGGGAGAAAAATGGGTAGGAAGCAGACAGATTACATTGGTATGCTGAGGAGAGACACGGGACTTGACAGAGTTGAAGAGCTGAGGACTGCCATGCTGGATAGATTAGTGTGGAGGAGATTCATTCATGACACCCGAGTAGGCATTGGCTAACTGTCTATGTCTCGACTTAGTAGTAGTGAGAAAAAGGGGTAGGAAGCAGACAAATGACATTGGTGTGCTAAGGAGAGACACAGGACTTGACAGAGTTGAAGAGCTGAGGACTGCCATGCTGGATAGATTAGTGTGGAGGAGATTCATTCATGACACCCGAGTAGGCATTGGCTAACTGTCTATGTCTCGACTTAGTAGTAGTGAGAAAAAGGGGTAGGAAGCAGACAAATGACATTGGTGTGCTAAGGAGAGACACAGGACTTGACAGAGTTGAAGAGCTGAGGACTGCCATGCTGGATAGATTAGTGTGGAGGAGATTCATTCATGACACCCGAGTAGGCATTGGCTAACTGTCTATGCTCTCGACTTAGTAGTAGTGAGGTTATTTTTAGAGTACGGTACCTTCTCTTGACTGCTTAGATGCCCAAGTTGTTGATTAAAAAATTGAGAAATCAAAAATTAGGAATACCCGATGGTTCAATCCTAAGCAGGACCTTTCTTGAAGGCAAAGGGATTAAATATTTTTTGAAATGATAGCTTTTATACGGTGCTTCAAGGTTAGATGACATTTGACATTTTTGTGAATTGAAAAAAATGGGTAATAGAATTTATCATATAACCATTCACTCGCATGTAAATTGTATGGATGTTAATTTTTGAAGATGGGTTGATTTAGACACCTGTTTGTACAAGAAATGTGAAAAATGCGACAGTTGGAAAATCTGTCAACTTCTATCAAGTATAATGAGACCACGTTTTACTGTGAAAAATCTTGGATTTTGATCTACGTTTTCACTTGTTAGAGGGCCTGAGGTCTCGATCCTAGCAGGACCTTTCTCAAAAGCACTTTGCCTTTGAGAAAGGTCCTGCTAGGACCGAGATGTCAGGCCCTCTTACTTTTGAGATTTATATATTGCAGGTCATTTTAGTCAGTGAGCAGTTTGCAACATTTTTTGTATTTACTTAAGTTTTCACTTGTGCTTTTTCTCCTGCAGAAAGCTAGCAGACAAATGCCTGAGTCTGAAGACGCTCAAGATCCGAGACTGCCGCATCTCAGAGAGGAGTCTATCTCGTCTTCGTTGCCAGGGAGTCAGTATCGATGTAAGGGGCTTGAGGCCCATACCCGTCAATCCACTGCGCAATCCTCCACCAGTCAATTTCAGACAGTTCCAAGTTCCACTCAACTATAGACTGTGAGAATCATCCGCTTGTTTTGAGCTTACCTAAACAGCCATGTGGTGGATTTCACAATGCCTTTGCATCGTAACTCAACCTACGATGGATAACCCATTATAAGTTTTCATACTGTAGGTCATGGTTTCTGTGTATCGCCATGCGATTGATCGTAAGTTACGATAAGTTTGGTGAAATCGACCACTGGCTCTCTTGCTAGGACACGGCCTCAATCCTGCAAAACCCTCCAATGGCAGCCACTCCACAAAAAGTGCATGCATCCGCAATCCTTCAAAATCATTCTAAGGGATTTGTTGAATGAAATCTGTGGAGGGATGACCACAATCCCAGTTATACAAAATACCCCCATAGCCACTTGGCATAAAGTGCATGCGATCTGCAATCCTCCAAAAATCGTTTGGGATTTGTTGAATCACTTGAATGAAGTCTGTGTAGGGGGTGACCACAACCTCAATCCTGTAAAAACCTCCAAAGAGAATTCTGTAGGATTTGGGATGGTTACAGCTCAAAAACTCAAATGATCAGCAAATTTAGCGAAACTGAAATAATTATTTAGAGGGTCTGATGATTCTGTTAAAGTTTACACTATGGCCGATTACAAAAAAGGAAGGCTTAGGCTCGGTCTTAGGCTTCGTTCATTTTTCTCTTTATACACGTTATAATGTCACAGACATCTAGAAACGAGGATTTGGCGCCAGTTTCTTGGTGAATGTACTTATCAAGCCAAGAAACTTTCAATTTCGGATCCATAACCCTAACTGGCATTGAAACCACAATTAACCACACATGGTTTTTCCTGTGGGAGGATAAGGGCCATACACCACAACATACCACAGCGTGGTTTTGTGGTATCCTGTGGTATGTGAGCCTGCACCCCTGAGGGCACTGTGGTAACTGTGATGTGCAAAGTGTTAGGGTTAAAGGGCCTATGTCAAACCCGGTCCACTTGGACGTCTGTGTGGCTTTTGTTACGCTACATATTGTTTTGTGGTAGGCTGAAAAGAGTCTATGTTTAAAACTTGGACAACAGTGGTGCCTGGATTCAGAGGGCTCAGTGCATAGCAGCTCCACCGATGCTCCAAATTCGTGGTTAAACAACAATTTATGTCGTGTTGCTGGAAATGGTTTAAAATATCTGTGTTCCTGTATTCAATGGTTTATTGTCGTGACCTCAGAGTTATTGTCTACTCCTGCACCAAGCAACAACACATTATTCTTATAAATAGATGAAACTACTGATGTTGAGTAGCATAAAAATAGTTGAGTAAAATTATTATGCTGAATGACAATACGCACAAAGTTTTTACATTTGTCTAGTACAGTATATATTTTTCACTGTAAAAAACGAAATCATGTAATATATCTATAAATAATTAAATAATTATGTGAAATGTGTAGTGTCTACTAAAAATGTTGAATACATGTATAAACTTTATTTTATTATTGCATTCCTAATAATATATATTTTCATTATTTCGGAAGAGCTATGGTGAAATTTCTAACTTGCAGAATTGTTGTCTGTATCAATTTATAATTTATCAGTCACTTCTTTGATTGTGAAAGGTTGACACATTCACGAAGGGCAACATACACAACAAAAACAAGTGGCAAGTTTCTATTGGGTAATTTAATTAATTTTAATTAATGTTCACCCTTTCCCTTTGATGTTTCCCCCTTCCACTATCTAATTCCTACCCAAACCCCTGCGCTTCCCTTTGATCTCACCCTACCTACTATCCCCTTTGTCTTCCATGTCCCTGTAATTCTGCCTTCGAGAAAGGCCCTGCTAGGATCAAAACATCAGGCCCTCCTAATTTTTGTTTGATCATGAAGTGGATCCCCCAACTATTTCAGTCAATTTTTGAACCAAACCCCTAACAGGGATTCACGCTAAAGTTGATCAGAATCATTTTGAAACTGACATGTTTTCTGCACAGATTTCCAATGTTATGTGTTCCTCGGGTCAAATGCTGATGTTTTTATTTTCAAAAACAAAATATAACGACCTGTACAAGTAATTGACACCTTTTGACTCACTGTGGGCAAAGAGGTTTAAGTCGTACATGTAAGTCTGTACAAGTAATTGATTGGCTCCTTAAACATGTACTTCCTATGGATGTGTACATGTGTGTAAAATGTGTAATAAACCAATGTTATCAAATGTACATGTTATCAAATGTCAAATGGATATACAAACATTTTGTCAATGGTAATAATTAATGTATTATGAAAAGAATAAATGGATTTGGGGATTGCATTGAGAGGGTCTCGGATACATCTGCTCGTTCAAGCTCTCAAAGACTATAAAAGACATCAGAACAAGATATCCTCAAAGCTACCGATATTAAAACCTGGAACACAGTCTTTAAGAAGGCTGGAATCTTTGTCCGATTCGTCCACTGCGGAAAGGGGTGAGTAGCTTGGACTACTAGAGTTGGGAGAGGAGGGTCTTTCCTTTGCCCCTTGGTGTTTCACCTCCTCTGTGGGTGTGGGATCTCCCACTGGCAGAGACGGGTGTTCTGATGGCAGGTGTTCTGATGACAGGTGTTCAGCAGGCAGATGCATGGTGTGACACACACTGGCAGTTGATGGGACCATGTCGCTAGATGCTGTTGCTGATGGCTGCTCCATCTCATTTTCTGAATCACCCCAAAAATGATGAGTTTCATTTTAAAAGCTGCATCCACTTTGTGCGATCCCCGAGCTGCCGTTGCCAGGTTTACAACAATTGGTTGTTTGCATCTAAATGACTGCGGGGGTATGATCCCTGGGGATATACGGCAGTTAACGGTTACCTTTGAGAAAGGTTCTGCTAAGATCAAGACTTCAAACCCTCTTTTTTTGGTTAAAAAACACCTCTTTCATTTCATTTGTTTGAGCCTGTCATCTAAAGCGACTTCACCTTCCCCCCCCCCCCCCAAAAAAAAAAAATCAAATTGCAAAATCTTAGATCAGCAATGATTGGTTGGACAATTAAACATGAATAAGTATAAAAAGGTGGCAATATTTTTATGAAATTCATGACCAGAGCAGGTCTGCCATTCTGTTTCTGGTCTGATGTTTTTAAAGACCTTTGCGGAAGGTCCTGTCATTTTAATCAGTAAGCAACATTTTTGCATGAAGTAAATACAAAAAAACTGTCGCAAACTGATCAGTGCTCACTGACCTGCAATACATAAATCTCAAAAATTAGAGAGTCTGACGTTTCGATCCTAGCAGGACCTTTCTCAAAGACAAAGGAGCCATCATCTAATCTTGTGTCCTTTGCCTTTGAGAAAGGTCCTGCTAGGATCGAAACGTCAGGCACTCTTAACTTGTGACATTTTTACAAGACAAGAAAAACTGTGAATGATGTTTGGATGCTCACCAGTTTCTTTAGCTTCAGGTAACGATTCTTGAGTTTGTCTGGCAGCCTGTGTTCCTCTTTGTTTCTTGCTCTTCTTTTTCTCCGTCTGGTCTCGTAGAATCTCTTCCAACTTTGGCGTCCAAGTCTTGATGAATGCCTGAGAGGACTGGATGCCGTTCTTGGCATCTGAAAGCGATCAAACACAAAAGATTAGGCCCTGGACGTCCCTAGGATGCCGAGGCAGAGCCAGCGTTGACGACAGAGAACGAGCCATGGTTTTGAAACGGCCAAAATGAGGGTCAAGGAGTGGATTTCACAAAAGCCTTACAATGCATCGTGACTCAACGTACGATGGATAAGCCATCGTAAGTTGTGATAGGCCGTATGGTATCTGTGCATCGCTCATCGTCCCGCGATTGATCGTAAGTTACGATGAGTTCGGTGAAATCGACATCAGGGGTGGATTTCACACAGCCTTACGATGCATCGTAACTCAACATACGATGGCAGGGCTCAACCTTAGCACTAGCCCGACGGTCATTGTCTAGTAAAAACACCAGCGGGCTAGTAAAATGACCCACTTTGCTAGCCCAGCGGACTAGTAAAAAGTAGGCAGTGGTGTGGAGGCAAAATACAATGCAGGAATGTAGAAACTAATAATTATTTTTACTTGACCTAAAAACCTAGTGTTAAATTCAATATTAATTATACAGGGCTAGTAAAACTTGCTGCGGGCTAGCAAATTACTCAATTTACTAGCCCGGTGGGCTAGTTAAAAAAAAAAATAAAGTGCGAGGCTTGGATGGATAACCCATCCTTAGTTGTGATAGACTTACAATTGGTCTTAAGTTGAGATGAGTTTGATGAAATCAACCACCGATTCCATAACCTTTAGGATCTCTACCCAGGGGTGGATTTCACAAAGCCTTACGATGCGTCAGAACTCAACTTAAGATTGATAACCCATCGTAAGTTGTGATAGGCCATATGGTTTGTGTGCATCTCTCATCGCCTTGCGATTGATTGTAAGTTACGATGCGCTTCATGAAATCGACCCCAGGTCTCGTACCTTTGCATTTGTCCACCACCTTTCCCCAGAGGTCATTGGCTGATAGGATTCTAAGATTACCGACGATGAAGAGATGATTCTTAGACCTGGTTAGAGCCACGTTGGTTCTCCTAGAGGTACAAAGAAAGGAACTGACTCAATATGGAGTGTACAAGGAACTATAGAGGTACACTGTGAATATTTATCAATACATGTATGTATGAAATGCTTCACAAAGAGGGTGACCACTTTTTGGTTCTCCTACTTTTTCGCGGTACAGACAGCAAACCAGTCTAATCTGCATGAAGATTGGAATGCAGATCGTTGTTGTTTATGTTAGCTTTATTCATGGTTGCAGGCAGTCCACAGTTTTTTCTTCCTTGGACAAGCACATGGTGTACTCTCGTACCCCAGCAGTTGAACCAGTACAACCTTAGACCAATAACAAGAGCGTTCTAGACTGGTTCACTGTCTGTACAAGGAAAAAGTAGGTGAACAAGAAACAGTGGTCACTACAGCTTCTTAGTGTGGTAACCCACTTGTCCGAGTCAGCAAATCCCATGTAGTCAGTCCGGACACAAGACAAGATGATGGCTCCCTTCTCGCCTCCTTGAAATGCATCCACTGTAGAGATCTGAATGGCCTTTAAGCTGCTCTGGGTTGATAATCTACAGTGGAAGAGACACAGGGAGGAGAGGGAATCATTGCTTTATGGCACCAGTTTCTGAAATGAAAGCAAGACAAAATTGTTTTGTAAACTGTCGAGTGACATTTTGATTCTAGCAGTGCCTTCGTCAGAGGCTGTCTCTTCTGCCTTCAAGAAAAACTCCCGCAAGAATTGAAATACAAATGTAGTAATTTTTTTTCTCAGGCAATCGGGCACAGCATTGAGCAGACAGAGCTTACCACATCGAATAGGACAGATCCTCATTCAAGAATGGAAACATCAGGAAACATTTTACAGTAATATGCAAAAATTTTGCAAACTTCTTCCTGACTAAAACTGACCACAAAGTGAAGATCAAAAATCAGGAGGGCCTGAAGTTTCGATCCTAGCAGGATCTTTCTCAAAGGCAGAACGACAGGGACAAAACAAATAGGAAGGGGAGAGTAACAGGGACATGGATGACAGACAGAGGACATCAGGGATAGCTGGTAACATTTTCTTAACTGGTAGATCAAAGACAGAATCAGCTTTTAAACACTCTCTCATCTTAAGTCTCATCAGTGCCTCCTGAAGACGGACAGAGCTTACTGTTCGAAACGTCGAGTTCCTCCGGTTCTTTTCAGAACCACACATACTCACAAAAGAGAATTTCGCATGGTGTTGCCTATCACTTCTGCTATTCTCACCATGTAAACCTCAATCTTAGATCTTGACCTTATTTATACGAAAGAATTACCTGCTTTCTTGAAGGAGAGCATTAATCCTGAAGGTCTGTGCCTTGTAGAGTGTGATGACTCCGATGTTACCTGGCTCCACTCCATTAAGCAGCAGGGTCTCAATCAGGAAGATGACAAAGCTGGCCTCTTTGTCGTTGTAGTAGCTCCCGTCCCGGACACAGCATTCCCGTCCATCGGGAACGCCGTAGAAGCACAGGGTGGGTAAGGACGGCTGATGGAAAGGCAAGCAATGAAAAGTCAAACGTAGCGAGAGCTGCTTCACACTCTCTTTATCTAGCCCAGAGCAAAATATGCAGCAAACGATCAACTTCACCACTGTCATTAAACCTCTTTTTTCACTTCTTTTTCCACCCCCTTTTTAATTTTTTTTTTTTTTTTTTTTTTGGTGGGGGGGGGGGATACATCAAACGTAAAGGTTTTTTTTTCCTATAAATCTAAAGGCGCTGACCATGTTATTTTTTTTAGCACCAAAACCCTTGACATTTCCTCACCAAATGTTACTACCAAATTCAAGATACACTCCACGAAACATTTAAGTTTTCAGTGGCATAAGTGTGGAATGAATGGTGGGGAAAGGGTTAAGAGGCTAAGGTTATCAGAGAGGCCTGAGGTTATTGAAGATGCCTGAGGTCAAGATGCCTTGCTGAGGCAAGCTACTCACAGCAAGTTGAGGTCTGTCCTCTGGAGAGACTCCATCCAGGAGGTGATGGTCGTAGAACAAGGTGTTTGAGATGGCACTAATCTGTGGGTGACATCTGTACTGGGTACGCAGCAGAATTGGGCTGTAATCCTGGAAAGAGTAGAGTCCGATATAGAATTGGTAGACTGATTTAAGCATCGTTTCCAATTTCCATAGTGATGAATTTCTCCATTATCCTTAATTAATCTGTCTCTTATACACTCTGAAGTTAATAAAAAAACCTATTGCAAACTGCTCATTGACTAAAATGACCTGCAATACATACAAAAGCTAGAGGGCCTGACATTTCAATCCAAGCAGGACCTTTCTCAAAGCAAGTGCCTTTGAGAAAGGTCCTGCTAGGATCGGCCTTCTGATAGTCTCTGACAATGAGACAACTTGGTTTCTGAAAAGAAAATAATTATTTTGGATTAATGGATTTACAGCTGGGCTTTTAATCAAGACGACATTAATTAAGATGACATGGGCTGCTACCCTCTTGCCCAAAATCAATTTTATTCAAGTGCAGCTAGAAAAGTATTATTTAGACGTAACACTAGAGTAATATACACAAATGTTGCAGACTGCTTCTAAATTTCCCAAGATGCAAATCTCAAAATTTATTTGGCCTGACATTTAGATCCAGCAGGACATGCTAGGATCGAAACGTCCGGCCCCACTAAAATTTGAGACCATAAGTTAAAAAACATTATAGAGCACTTACTAATTTGATGAGACGATTGAATAAGGTCTGCTCCAGGCCACTGCTGTGTGCTGATTCCGATCCTTGGACAGTAGGATCTAGCTGTTTAGGGTCTCCTACAAGGACAAGCTTCTCACACTGAAATCTAGCGATGGGAAGGAGGGATGACGGTTCTGTCATCTGACTGCACTCATCAAGAAGGATGACCTTAAGATGGGAGAAAAACAAACAGACGAGAATTCTCCTGACGACTCTTGTGAGACAGAGTGTGGCTCTGAAAAGAGCCGGTAACTCAACGTTAGAGCCGGTAACTCAACGTTAGAGCCGGTTACTCAACATTTCAGGCAGTGTGTACCTTGCCCAGAGACAGTCTCCTGATGACACACTGCCTGTAATGTTGAGCTACCGGCTCTTTTCAGAGCCGTACTCCATCTAAGAAGAGACAAAGCAGACGTGCAAAGCAACTGGGACTTGAACCCAAGACTTCAGCCCGAGACCTGTTTTTGCCTACCAGCGCTCTTACCATCTGAGCTATCCAGCCCTTAGATGGCAGCCTTCCCAAAGAGTGAACAATTGCCTTTGCAGGGGTGAAATATTTTAGTAGATTATCTAAAAAATGAATGAAGGTAATAATGAAGAAAATGACATTTCAGATTGACTCACTGGGAATTTGAGTGAGCTCATGCACTGGAATGTACAAGCAGCGCACGTGACTCCAACCACTTGCACACTACCAAGGAGCTCCCGATTCCTTCCAAGACGTTGCCTCTCGATGCACTTCTTGACCTGATGCTTCTCAGATGGTGTCAGCTCTGTCTTGAGCATGTCATACAGGTCCCGCATCTCCTGGCTCTCTTTCTTGTCAGAGGCATGTACGCTGAGTAGGGTTTCAGATTAGAAACAAAGGACGTCGAGTTACCACTCAGGTTCTTTTCAGAACCATACTTCTTCTTTATGTTCCTTAAACATGGTGTCACTGTAAACCCTCCTATATTGTCTACTGTCACTTTGGTGTAAAAGAAGTTCTTTACTTATAACTTTTCAAATCAAAAATTTCAAAATTTTTAAGAATACATACATTTCATAGATAATCTCAAAATTTAGAGATATACCAGTTTGACATACCCCCCCCCCAAAAAAAAAAAAAAAATCATGCCATTTCCGGAAATGCGAGAAAAAAACCCTCGCCATTCCCGGAAATCCTGAAATTTCCAAAGTCTTACATCCCTGTTCACTTGATCATAATTTACCCACCTGTAAGGCAAGATGGGCTTAGCAATCTTTCTGACACTCCCAACTCGAATGAAATCCTCAAAGCCAAGCTCCAACAATCTGAAGAAAGAAAAACGATTGGTTCTTGAAGCGATGTAAAATTCAAAGCAGTTAATTATCTAAGTGACAATAAAACCAGATCAAAACGTTTCATGATATTGAGAGCTTTCTGAAAAAAAAATATATATGTACCCCAGTAGAATCCGGTCCACAGCTACGTTGGTAGTAGATGCGATGAGGAGTTTCCATGGCAACTGTTCTGGGCATGGGTTCTGGGCATCATTGAGTTTAAAGAGCTTGAGTAGAAGGAGGGCTGTCACCGATATGAGAAAACTCTTGCCAGCACCAAAGACACCTTAGGAAAGACGATGAACCAACCAAAACAAAGATGAGACAATGAGGAAAAATGTTCAAGACCCGGGGCCTAAGACCTCTTAAAGGCCCAATATAACATTGGTAAAGGTCAAAAGATTGCCACAGTTTGTGTTAAACCATTCAACATTCCAAAACAGCAATCCTGCGAAGGTTTTAGCTCAAATCGTAATCTGAGAAAGTAGAAAAGGGCAAAAAACTGTCACGGTTTACGCACCGTTCTGTATTGTAAGAAATAGTTTATTACTCTCGATTAATTAAACTTTTTGTCGATGTTATGAGTGAAGATTTATCGAGAAGTACTGCATCCCAGATTGTACGATTTCAACATAAGGATTCTATCATGACCATCTACAATTTGTGTAAATTAGAAGGAAATCTGTGGACATTGATGTTTCCCGATCTTCCCAATGTTGTATAGGGCAATAAAAGATCTATATTACCAAATTTCACAAATATGCGTACAAGTTAGGATACAGCATTTGCGAAGGTCAAATAATTGCATCCATATTCATAGATGATTGTCACAAGGGATGTCAATTTTTTTTAGAATTTTGTAAAGAAAAGCTTAGTCTTACCATGGATGAGTGTAATGGGTTCAGACATGGTCTGGTCTTTGGCCGGAGAAAACATTGACACTACATTGTGCAAGGCCGATGCTTGGTCTGTATTGAGTCTGTATCTGCCAATGAACTCATCTGTGATTTGCTCCTGAGAGAGATCCAAAAGAAGGATTCTATAACTTTCAGATACCATTCTATTGATGCCATTCTGTAGATTCCATTCTACAGAGTCTGTAAAACATCATGATTTCATTACAGACCCATTGATAGCTTCCATTCAAATATTAACTCCTTTTACCAATTGAATGGTAAAAGGCGTAATACTCAGCGAAGAAGCGAAGAAGAATTCTAACATCCAGACATTAATTCTATAGAACTTCTGAACATCACTGTAAAATAATATATTATTCTACATCAATTCTACAGAGTATATTCTATAGAGACTGCACACTTCATTCTTTATAATCTTAACGTGTTCATTTTGGTGTCTGTACTATAGAATCTATACGAAAGCTTCAATTCTACAGTCTATTCTATAGAGATCCATACTATAGAATCCATAACATATGATAGATTCAATTCTGCAATCTATTCTTTAGAGATCCTGCACACTTCATTCTGGAGTCCATACAATTGAATCCATATAGATTCAATTCTAAAGTCTATTCTATAGAGATCCTGCACACTTCATTCTGGAGTCCATAAAAACCATACTATAGAATCCATAACATACGATAGATTCAATTCTGCAGTCTATTCTACAGACTACACCCAAGGGATTCTAGTCATCAAATGCCAGTCTACAGATTCAAAACAAACTCACAATATCCTGTGGTGAGCAGACCAGAGATCTGAGGTTACTCTGCACTTGGGCCGGAGCTCTGAAGGCTGAGGGTCTAGACTGGAAGGTGGGAGGAGACGCTTCATTTCTGTTTAACCACGAGAGAGAGAGACAAGTTTCCTCAGATGACAAACTTTTTTTTTTTAAATGTGTGGATGAGAAAACCCCATCAGGATGATGCCTCCACACGTGTTCCATTCCATATGAACTTGTATAGCCTTTATATTTATCATGTGTGGAAAAAAATGTAGTTTTGAATTGATTTGAACATACCGGTATTCACATCTACATGTACATATTATGCAAACATGTTGCAAACTGCTTACTGATTAAAATGACCAAAATGTAAATATCTAAACTTAGGAGGGCGTCAAGTCTCAATCCTAGCAGGACCTTTCTCAAGGCCTTTAAGAAAGGTCCTGCTAGGATCGAAACGTGACGCCCTCCTAATGTTTGATATTCACCTTTTGGTCTCTTTTGTCAGTAAACAGTTTGCAACATTTTGCAAAGAACTGAATTTGTTTGTTTGTTGAATCGTCAAAACGTCAGGCCCTCCTATTTTTTTCCAAATCTCCATGACATCTTGTTGGGTTTCTTGTTTTAGTCCTAAGCGTTTCTTGTCAGCTTCAAGACGCACCTGTTGCTGAGGAGAAATGGCAGGATTGGCAAGGATCTGGAATCCACAAAGTCCTGAAGGTTACTGAGGCATGTCAACTCAGAGCTGGCATTGCAAGCAAGTAGGGCTTGCACGGTGGCTGGAGTGAGAAAACACAAAGAAACAAAATTAATCAAGGCACCAATTATGGCATGGAAGTTGACAATTATTCAACAAAACTCTTACTTAGGGGATTGGGTGTGATGTTAGTTTAATTAATTAGCTCATTAGTACGGCATATTTGAATCACATTTAGGGCTAAATTAACATTTGCAAGATTCCAGTCTGAATTAACAGACAGCAAACCTTATCATAAATCAATAATTTATCTTGTATGAAATCAGTAAAGATAAAATCTGAAATAAACAGAGGGTCAAACATTTTCACAATTTTCAATTTTTTAACAATTTTAAAAAATTAAAAAATTTAAAAAATTAACAATTTAAAAATTTAAAAATTTAAAAATTTAAAAATTTAAAAATTTAAAAATTTAAAAATTTAAAAATTTAAAAATTTAAACATTTAAACATTTAAAAATTTAAAAATTTTCTCAAATTTCACAAATTTCACAAACATCACAAATTTCACAAATTTCACAAATTTCACAAATTTCACAAATTTTACCATTTTCACAATTTCTTTGTCTCTGAGGATTCCAACATCAGATTCTTATTTTTTGAGATTTGAATCTATCTGGTCATTCAAGTCTCTAGGAAGTTGGTGACATTTTTCTTTCACCTTATCACTATGAAAAATAGTCAAACAAATCAATGAAAGACTGACTGGGAACTTTTTGAACGAATTGAAAAAATGGAAAGAAAACTTTGACTGGACTGGGATTTGAACCCAAGACCTCTGGTTTTGAATACCAGCGCTACTATGAAAAATAACAAAAAAAGATCAAACGAGAGCTTGGTGAAGCTGCAAGGCACAGAGAGATCACAGACTTACATGTTGACGTCCAATTTGACACTGAATATCCCGACAGAGGCTCAATCTCGACATCGTTGTTGGACGACGGACCATGGAAGACACTCTTGGCAATGAACGTCGACCTCGGGTCAAAGGTCAAATCTTTAGAGATGACCCAGATGTCATCTGCAACACACAATATTTTTTAAAAGATACACGAATACAAAAGATTAGAATGAAAGCCAATCTTGTCAGCTCAGCTTACCAACGCTCACGCTGGTATCAGTTTTTGATGCATCTTCAAAAGCAGAAAACATTATAATGCTAAGAAAATAGTAAGCCAAGTTCCAGTCACAAGCACCATACTTTACAGACAATTCTGGCTGGTAACCCATTTTTGCTCATCAAATCCTGCTTTGTGCTTTTACATTTCCAGTTAAACAGCTCAATCAAATTTTGATATGTTGTGTATGCACTGTGAAGGACTTTCAAGCAGTCAGCGTTTGGATTTTTAACGGTCAGCGTTTACCTTTGCCATAAACTGAGGAAGCCTCTTTCCTGGACAGTCTTAGGTAGAGTTTCTTTTTAGTGTTTTCTAACATCTGCTGTTGCCGATGCTTTCTTGCCCAGGCCTGTTAAAAAACAAAACATCTTATCGATTAGAGTTTTATCTCACCTGACTGAAGACAGTCAGGGACTCAAGGCAACTACAGCCATGTAGCCACATTTCTGAATATATTTTAATCACAGAGGCTTCAGACTGCTCAAGTTGAGAAATGAAATTGTTAGATTTAAAAAAATCAATGGCCTGATGATTTTATCTATCAGGAGTGTCCTGAAAGGCAGAAGGGTCTTTTTGCTTTTGAGAAAACTTTGACTGGACCGGGATTTGAAACCAAGACTTCTGGTTTTTTGTACCATCCCTCTAAACTTGTGAGATTTGTGCAATTTTGAATCGTTTAAGCAACATTTTTGTTTCAAAGTTTCAAAAAATCTTGTTGCAATTTTAACAGGCCACTCACGGGAGCCCCTCGCATGAATCTATCAAAGCCGTGTGTCCTCTGCTGAAAGTCACAGCCGTAGTAGAGGTGAACGTTGTGGCTCTTGAAGTACATGGTGGCAACGGTGGGGTTGGTCAGGGAGGCTCTGCGAGAACCAGCTGAGGCGGAGGAAGATGTCTTGGAGGTATCACCTTTGAACTGATCGGCCCACAGGAAAAACTGCAAAGATTAAGACAATCAAATTGCTTTTAACAAATAAAGGATAAACTGACTGGGAGCCTCTGATTTTCAAAAACAGTTGCAAACAGCTCACTGACTAAAATGACCTGCAATACATCAATGTCAAATGTTAGAGGACCCGACGTTTCAATCCTAGAAGGACCTTTCAAAGCCTTTGAGAAAGGTCCTGCTAGGATCAAAACATCAGGGCCTCTAACTTTGAATTTCCAAAAATATAAAAGAAAATTTGACTGGACCGGGAGTTCACCCCAAGACCTCTGTTTTTGCATACCAACGCTCTCCCCTCAGAGCTATCCAGCCCTCAGATGGTGGCCTCCCTAAATAGTCAACTAGTCTTTGCCGGGGTGGGGGCGCCAGTCAGAAGCAATTCAACCATTAACTGCCGTATGTCTCTATGGATCACACCCCCTGCTTTCATTCAGATGCAAACAATCAGTTGTTGTAAACCTGGCTACAGCAGTATGGGGATCACACAAATTAGTTTAAGGTGATATACAAAAATGTTGCAAACTGCTTACTGACTAAAATTACCAAAATGTAAATCTTAAAATTGAGTGGGCCTGACGTTTCGATCCTAGCAGGACCTTTCTCTGCCTTTGAGAAAGGTCCTGCTAGGATCGAAACGTCAGGCCCACAACATTTTAAGATTTACAAATTAGTTTAGTTAGTAATCTCCTCAATCCCTGAGACATTTTACTAGACATAATCAGGGTCTTTTTCAAAGGAAGGTGCTTGCTCAGAACAATGCACTCACGCTGAAAAGACATTGTGCACATTCTCAGAGTGAGCAGAAAGGATTTAAACGTTTGTCACTAGTCTAACTGTTGCTATGAAGCCTCTCTCATAAGGAAATGCTGCCCCATTTCTTGACTGACCTTGCACTGGTTGGCTCTGGGTGAACTGCAAGCGTAGAAGAACCTTCCCTGGTTGGGCCCATCCTTCCGGACGCAAACCATCTTGCTCTGGTTGCCATGGTCACAGAGCGGTGAGTTGTTCTGCCGAGGAGAATCGCTGGAGGGACGGACGGAGGAATCCAAGCACTGCACATCTGCTTTGTCTTTGGCTGAGTGGTATCGCTGACTCAGCTCAAACAGGATGAGATTTAAGTGCTCTATGAAATAAAAAAGAAAAGAAAAAAGAAAACAAAGAAAAGAAAAAAACTGACTGGGAACTTATAAAGAATTTTGGAAAATGGCAAAGAAAACATTGGCAGGACTGGGACTTGAAAGCAAGACCTCTGGTTCTCCGTACTCGTGCTCTTAATCTGAGCCATTCAGACCTTAGACGGTGGTCTTTGCTGGCAAAGACTAGTTGACTATTTGGGAAGGCCACCATCTAAGGGCTGGATAGTTCAGATGGTAAGAGCACTGGTCCAGTCAAAGTTTTACTTTTCTGTTAAAAGCTATCCCTAACACTTTGCAAATCAAACATGGCTGTGGTAATTAGGGGTTTCAGGTAGGGTTAGGGTTATTAAAAAATATACAGTACTACCGATACTATAAATACTACAAATTCCAATAGTTCTCTTTGAGTGAAGCTGACATTTTTAACTTATCAAATCAACTTCATAGGTTTATAATGGTTTGGCAGGCAGTAAATTAACCTGACTATGCCTGAGCTCCTCACAGCGGTGCTTGACAGACCCGCCTGGCAAAAGATGTCAGCCTCATCTTCGCTCAGATCCCCCGACGACTATCCAGTCGAGGGAACGAATGAATGAATCAATAAAATCTTTCTAAGCAGGTCTCTCCCTAGGTCAATTGGGAAGGTTTCTTGCTAGGATGAAGACATGAGAGAACTCTGATGTCTGTTGCTTCAGACTCAGCAGTTAATCCTGCCAGCACTTGGAGTTCAATGGAATTGGGAAGGTTAGAGTTTTTAAACTTGCTTCAGAGAACCAACCTTTGAGAGCAGACGAGAAGACTTGTTTGTAAGAGGCAACGGATGAGAAGGACGCAGGAATCTGTACTTGACGTTTGACAGATGCAACTCCTCGAACATCCTCAGCCGATGGGAAGAATAACTCACCACACAAGTTTTTCTGAAGTAAAAAAGAAATTAAATTAAAATTACATCCAAAATGCTATTAGGGCAGCCACTTCTTTTCCTTACAATTACACTAACAAATGATTCAAACTTGCTGACAAGAGTAAAAGAAAGTCATAAAGACATCAATCTTATCACAATTACTTCTTTACTTACTCCTGATGGTAGGATGCTTTTGGATGTTATGGGCAATATTGGATTTTGGAATCGTAGATTTCTAGACTTGGAGAATATTGATGGATGCAAGGAGCTGGAATGAGATGGCTCTGTTGGTGAGTAAAATAAGAAAACATTAAAGATTCAATAAAAAAGAAAGCATAGGCAAGGTTTAATTCAATCGAGAGCAAAGAGACCCTTCTACTTTATTTTTCTGAACTATTAAATGAACAATTTCAATCAAGCAAAAGGATGTGGAAGGTTTGTGGTGACGCCATGTAGCACCTCTCTTCTGAGAAGGAGTGAGGCTCTGAAAAGGGCTGGTAACTCAACATTTCGGGTAGTGTGTACTGTGTACTCTGCCCGTTGTCAGGAACAGTCTCAAAACATCGAGTTATCGGCTCTTTTCAGAACCACACTCCTTCTTGAAAGAGAAATGTTACATGGTGTCACCGCAAACTTTCCACTTTGTATTTCAACCGTGCAAGCAAAAGGAAAATTTGATTTAAAAAACAGCCTCCAATCTCTAGTGTAGCACACACCAATATCCTACCGCCTGCCTAACCCTATGTGTAGATGGCAAGTCCTGACCCTAACTGACCCTTTTGCTTTGGAGTTGCTGGTATTAATAGCCCTAAACTTCTACACTATGGTTGGAGTATGAAGTAAATAAAAAAAACTGTTGCAAACTACTTACTGACTAAAATGACCTGCAATACATAAATCTCAAAAGTTAGAGGGCCTGACGATCCTAGCTGAACCTTTCTCAAAGCAAGTGCCTTTGAGAAAGGTCCTGCTAGGATCGAAACATCAGGCCATCTATCTTTCCGATTTATGGTTGGAGCATTTCAAAGGTTTGGGCAAAGCTTTGAATTTGAGTATTCGATTGGTTAAGACAGAGCAAGTTCAAATCAGGGATGATGCTTTGTTTCTGGTTGTACCTGGAAGTCTAGGAGGTTCCTGCCCAATAACTCTTGTCATTAAAGTGTCCGGCACCCTGACTTCTGATTCCTCATCAGAATCCAAACAATTCCCTGAGAATTGGAAAGGTTTGAAGAGAGACGTTTGAAAGGAGTGACCCAGAGATGATAGAGAACGGTCTTGCTCATGTTCCGCATAGTTCTGCCTGATGACACCAGGCGACGAACCCACCAGCCGATGGTGATATCGTTCCGAGTCTTTGAGGATGTCATTTGAGAACTGAGATTGAAGATCACTCGGCATTCCACGGGATGAACCAAGGTCATAATCATCCGTTGATTGACTGAGATGGAGCGTGTCTAATTCTCGATGGGATCCAGTGAAATCATCTCCAGCACCAGGCAGTGAGCTAAATGTCTCCCTTTGCGTAGCTCTTGGAGGGTAGAGATTAAACAGCCGAGACGCATCGTGGGCGAACGCTGCATCTTTATTAACAACAAGAGAAGAAGGCAGAGGTCCAAGTCCTTCGGAAGGCCAAGAATGACGACCACCAGTCTTAGAATCAGTAAACGCAGCCTCAGCTCGTTGACTCAAGATCTGAGGAGAAAGCCGATTGCCCACAGGAGACCTAGGGTGATGATGGCTAGAATAATCTTCAGGATGGGGTTGAGAGAAGTTTAAGAGACTGCTGTCCCGTTGAAAAGTCCCAGAACTTCGTCTGCTGAACTGAGCAGACGAAGACAAGGAATCCCTCCTGGCGTTGGCTTGGAAAATGGACGGGTTGTATCTCCGAACAGTTCCACTCGACATTGGATTGTTCCAGTAGTTATCTTTCTTCTTCTTCTTAGTTCCCTGAAAAGATGGAATTGGGAAAGGGAATTTAGATAAGGATGTGATCCAGTTAACAACAGGTGGAGTTACTTGGTATTTGGTTATTTATAATTGTCCTTAATCTGAAAACTAATCAGGGGTGGATTTCACTTAGGCTTAGCTTTTAAATCAACTTACAAGGGATAAACCATCACAAATTGTGTCAGGTTGTATGCTTTCTGTGCACTGCTCTTTATCTTGCGATTGATAGATTGTAAGAAATGAAGGGTTTGAAAAATTGGCAAAGAAAACTTTGACTGGACCGGGCTAAATGATGAATTTGATGAAATCAATCACAGCACCTTCTCTACATCTAAATCTCTTGCACTGTCTGCCTCGGGTAGATTCAGATTCTTGGAAATGGCCGTCTTGAGCCGAGATGGATGTGGAAGTAGAGAGGGTCCTGAGGAGGTAGCAGGCCAAGGGACCTGTGTGTCCTCATCTTCTCTTACTGCTTGGAAATTAAATCAAAAGAACAGATACCTAAGAGATGGACGAATTCAGTGTCCTTATTTCAAATAGGTTACCCGCGGGCATGTAATGCACCTCACTTTCTATTTTTTATTTTTTTTATAATTTGTTCATGAGCCTTGTGGATTATAGGCTAGCTTAGGCTGATTTACTTTGTTTTCTTTGAAAATTGTTTATAATAATTTTTTTTATTTGTGGGGAGTAAAATAAAAAAAAAATTCAAATTGCTTATTGACTAAAAGGATCAAAACATTTAACATTTTTAAATTTATGAGATTAACATTTAAATTTATGAGATGTTCTGATATCTGCAACTTGGGATTTGTATTTGTGGTTTCATTAGCTACCGGAAGGTTTGGGGAGTCACTAAGTCTGTCAAATTATTTAAGTGTACTTAGTTAAACTATTCATGTTAGATATCTTAGATGCAAGTGATAGTTCTCTTACCAGCTTGTTGGATGGACACTTGTGATAGTTGCATGAGGTCCTCTTGAGTGAACTTGTCCTGCATCGTCCACTTTTGATCAAGTCTCCTTGCCCCAATCCCAGGACATTCTAGTGCATCACACTCCAACGCAAACAAATCTGGTTTCTCAAGAGTGGTTCTATCCGATTCTGAAAATTGCTGAGTGTAAGACGGAAACATTGGCCAAGGAGGTGCAGGATGTCCTTGTGCTCTTGGAGGGCTCGGTGATTCTTGAAGTGTGACTTGCATGTCTTCTTCCGAGCCTTCGATGGCTTTCAGCCAAGCGTGTTCTCCCTCTTCAGTGACTGCATCAATCTTATTCCAAACTTCCTTTTTCCTTTGGCAACCAGGCCAATCATTAGAAGGTTGGGGGTAATTTGACCCGGCAGAGGAAAACCTTGCTTCTGTTGTTGCCAGAAGGCATGAATGTTGAGGAGGTGTGTTTGTCTTTAGATGCATAGGTATGGTCTGTGATGATAAATCAATGGCTGAAATTTCCTCAACGTGGGTTAATGTAGTATTCTTGCATCTTCTGGCCACACCCTTCCACTTCACTGGAAGATAATACTCATTGGAGCTTCTCTGATATGGCAGATCCTGAGTCCTTCTTGTTTCTGGTGTCTTAGCAGTGTGAGGTCTTGATATCTGTGACGTACATCTAAGAGGTTCTTTTGTTTCTTGAGAGGTTTCGTTGGTCTCAGGGGAGAGAGGGCAGCTTGAGGACGTTCTTTGGGAGTCAAATGTTATCGGTGAAAATGATAGACTATCTTCTTCTTCAATTTGAGGCTGAATTGGCACACACTGTTCTCCGAAGGAATTATCCTCTTTTTCTTGAAGCAACTGCTGCTGGAAACCCTCGCAGACTTTACCTCTCATGTCTTCAACTTTGCACTTGTCCAAGAGTTGAGAATAAGTGTGGAGGTCATATCCTGCTGTTGGTAAGATGTCAACTTGCGGCACCACACTGTCTGAATTGTCCATGTTTGAGCTACGGGCGGGCTCAGTATTTCTCAGCCAGTCATCGACGGGGCCCTCTCTGTAGGAGAGTGATCTACCATCCTCGTCTTCCTTTTTAGTCTTGTTACCCACAAAGGAAGGGAACTGAAAGACATACGTAGAAGAAACAGCTGCCTCTTGATTTCTGACAGGTATCTTGTCTTCAGTTCTTCCGTGGCGATTATCAGTATCATCTATCGGTATCTGGCTTTCACTTAATGGGGACATTCCTTCCTTCACCCTCAAGTTTGTTTGGACTGAACTAATCACCCTTTGTTCGTTGTCTTTTCTCGTTCTTTCTCTTTGACAGCAGGCATCTGACTCACACAAATCAGGTTTCTCAAGTTTACCGCCGCCATCGATTACCGATAGCGGCTCAACCCTTTCAACTGCTTCTTTTACGCTGGAAGTTACCTCACTTTCCGATTTCCACGATGACTCAAATTCGTCGGCAATGTGGGAAGTGCACTCTTGGCAGATATCGGAAGCACTCTGACTGAGAATGGATCCATTACAAAGACCACACGTCCTTGGATCATCCACTTTGATTTCTTTCACCACCTCAGCATGTGGGTTCTTCTGGTAAAGAACCCAGTCATGGTGGTTCTTGCAATTCCGGTTCTGATCATTCTGACTTTCTTCAAAAGTCTCAGTGTGATGTCGGTGATCATTTGAGTTGTTTTCATCCAGAGATTCATTTTCTTTAAAGCATCCATCCTGTTTCCTAAGTATTTGTTTGGTATCTGTGCTCTGTTCACCCTGATTTCCATCATTGGTGTCTATGTCATCCTTGTCACCCTGATCACCCTTGTCTATGTCATCCTTGTCACCCTTGTCTATGTCATCCTTGTCACCCTGATCACCCTTGTCTATGTCATCCTTGTCACCCTGATCACCCTTGTCTATATCATCCTTGTCACCCTGATCACCCTTATCTATGTCATCCTTGTCACCCTGATCACCATTTTCTATGTCATCCTTGTCACCGTGATCATCCTTGTCACCGTGATCATCCTTGTCACCCTGATCACCCTCATCTATGTCATCCTTGTCACCCTTGTCACCCTTGTCACCGTTGTCTATGTCATCCTTGTCACCCTGGTCTATGTCATTCCTGTCACCTTTGTCTATGTCATCCTTTTCACCTTTATCTATGTCATCCTTGTCACCTTTGTCTATGTCATCCTTGTCACCTTTGTCTATGTCATCCCTGTCACCCTTGTCTATGTCATCCTTGTCACCCTGATCACCCTTGTCTATGTCACCCTTGTCACCCTTGTCTATGTCATCCCTGTCACCTTTGTCTATGTCATCCCTGTCATCTTTGTCTATGTCATCCTTGTCACCCTTGTATACGTCATCCCTCTCACCTCTGTCTATGTCATCCTTGTCAGCCTTGTCTATGTCATCCTTGTCACCATTATCTCCCTTGTCCATGTCATCCTCATCACCCTTGTCAATATCATACTTGTCACCATTATCTCCTTTGTCCATGTCATCCTCATCACCCTTGTCAATATCATCCTTGTCACCATTATCGCCCTTGTCTACGTCATCTTGTCGCCTTTGATCTGCGTCAGAATGTTGATGATCCACATCTTTCTCAGCAAGGACATCAGTATTCTCCTTTAAGTCATCTTCATCTTTGGCATTTGAACCATTTTCCATGTCATAAATTGCACCTTCTCCTTGTCTTGTATCTGGGTTAATCCAATTATGTTCTCCACAAACAAGGATCTCTTCAAGACTCTGTTTTATGAAGTTACCTTTTGGATCAAGTGGTCTGTTATCATCTTGATCTCCAAAAGCACGTTCCATATTCTGATCATCGCGATAGTCTTTTGCTTCACCTTGCTTAATTCCAAGCAGTTCACCAGTCTTGTTCTCATTATATTGGCCTCTGCAAATATCACCTTCTTCTTCCCCATCTTTCAAGATGTCTTGTGAGTTATCATTCCACTTCTCACAATCCATATCTACGTGTGTTAGGCCTACCTCTTGGCACTGATTGTTTATAGTCTTAGCATCCCAAGTTCTATCCTCAGCTAAATCTGTAAACTCGTCAGCACAATAAGCCTTACTCCTCCTAATACCCTTAAGATTCGTAGAATCCTGAATCTCATCACCTATGCTCCCTCCATGCTTGTCACTACAACTAAAGTCTGGATTCTTCTCTTGGTTAAACTTCTTAGACTCAATCTGGTCTCCCTGGACCCCACAAGGCCTACAATCTATGTCTGCTACACTCCAGTCCTCAATAGATGGACTCGTACTAGGTTGGACCTCATACTCATCACCCTTCCTTTTGCCTCGGTTGCTTTCTTTAAAATTCCTGTCTCTCCTAAGTCTATCCTCCGTGTCATGACAAACGTCTTCCGAACCCTCAGTTATTCCTTCCTGCTTATTCTCAGGCAGCTCATCTAAAGAGACTAACTCCTCAACTTGGTCCTGACTACCCTTCGGAGTAATGTTGAAATTGCTCCCTTCTTGAGCTGTTGGAGAAAGTTGTAATTAAACTGAAGTTCAGGGTAACATTTAGGAAAAGGTACAGTGCATAGTGCATACCCTTGATAAAACTAGATGAACTCAACTAAAAAGAGATACTGAGGAAATTTGACTAGGTGCATTTAATATCAAATAACTAGAAATAAAATGTTGAAACTTGTAACTTTTACTTAAATATAAAGACACAAAGCATCCCTCAATTGACCTATTACTTTATACTAACCTTCTTCAACATTTGATGGGTCATTAACATCTTGAACACTTTGCTCAATAAGCGTGTCTGATCCAGGTTGTGGGCATTGTGTCTCTGTTCTGTCGAGAAGACACATCTTAACTGTTGCAGCTTGAGATAGTTCAGACGGCTCTTGAGAATAAGAATCACCAGTCGATTCCTCCTTTGCTTGTCCTAAAAGTGTCATCACATCAACATCATCATGGAAACCAAGCCTGCTTGTTCCTCCACAAGGAACTGGTTCTGCTGCACCTTGATGATAGTAAGAGGTCACTCCTGCATCTTGAATCCTCGCAAAGTTTCTTTCGTCTGTTTCTGCCGCCACATTGGTCTGTGGTTCCGATTGTTTGACTGGGGGCTTAAATCTATTTGTACTCTTTCCAAGAAGAGCCAGGATCTGAGAGGCACTTCTCTTTCCTCCCTGATCGGGGGCTTTCAAGTTGGTCGTGGGGTCTTTTGAATCATTCTGACAGGACGTCTGTGGGTCTCCCGCAGCCAGTGGCTTGGAATGGAGTGCATTCTGAGACACATCATAACTTCCATGGATGACGTTTTCCTTTTGTCCGTCAAAGCTTCTCAATGTTTCCTTCTCAAACCTCTGATCTGAAAGGCTGAGTGAATCCCAAGACTGATTGTCCTGGATGTTTGACTGAACCTCATAAGATGATGCATCCACCTCCCTGGAAAGTCTTCTGTTGTCGCAGTTTTCAAGACAAAGTGATGACGTAGGAGTGTCCACATCATAACAAGCAGGGGTAATAGAAACGGTGTCATTTACTTCAGAGAAAACTGATGCATCCCAATCGTCTTTCGGCTGAGAGGTACAGAGTCTCGTCTCCAAGTCTGAAGTTTGTTCATCCCTGATATGAAATGCCAGGTCTCCATCCAGTTTGGGGTTCTGAGGAATCTTCTCCCGGAAGCCGTCATAGACTTTCAAGATATCAGTCACGGCACTTCCTTTGTCCACTCCCGATCTAAAACTTGTGCTGAAAAGGGAAACTGTGGGCCGCGATTCTACAGCCGTGGTTACCACATCGGCATTTTCTGTGGCCAACTTTTTGGCGGCTTGTCTTGGGACAGTAAAACCCTGTAAGGAAAACCCAAAAAGTGGTGGGTATTAAATGAATGTAATCCACTGACAGAATGACAGAATGAAGCCCCAATAGACCTATATCCATCCAGGCCATTTAAGTATGAATCCATGGATCAAGCCCGGGCTTCGTCTCCGTCTGGCAAAACCTGAAAATATAGGTTGGATTTGATTTGGATTGTACAGAATATCTACCAGGAAAAGAGGGGCAAATGCATGTTTCTAGATTCCTGTGACATTATACCGGGTAAGAGAAATGTGACCGAAGGCATAGCATCGAACCTCAGCCTTCATTAAGTAAACGGCCCTAGTTTAGGACACTCACTGTTCTCTTTCTCTTCAGCATTCCCTTCATCCGATTCTGCACGACGTCTTGTTGTACATTCTGCAACTGTTTCTGCTGTAGTTTGGTCACTGCATTGCTGCTAGCCTGACTGCAGGGATTCTGTCCATCAGGGCTTTGTTCATTTTCAACTGTGATCAGGTAACGATCACTTTCAAGTTCTTGTCCAACTGTCACCTGTGAATTGTGATAAGGGTCAGGTTAAAATAAAACCAATAAACAATGAGCAAAACTACTCTTGATAACTCATAATTTTTAAACAAATAAAACGGAAAGAAAAATAATTCTTAAAAAAAAAAGGCAGTGTATTTTCAGTAGGCAAAAAAAAACGTCATAAAAACCTTTCACTAGTTTCAGACATGGAAGCCGGCATGATGTAATGACAATTGGCATATCAGAGTAAGGGACCGGCAGAATAGCACTTGCAAGAAGAATGCTGTTGCCTTACACTGCCTTCTAAAATAAATTGATGTTTTATAGTAAGTTAAATAGTTAATCTCTTCTTAAAATTTAGTGGGCCTGACGTTTCAAATTTTTGATCCTAGCAGGCTAGCAGGACCTTTCTCAAAGCCCTCTGCCTTTGAGAAAGGTCCTGCTAGGATCAAAATGTCAGGCCCACTAAATTTTGAGATTTACCATTTTGGTAATTTTAGTCAGTAAGCAGTTTGCAACATTTTTTTTTATCAAGTTATCTTATTATCTTTCTAGTGATATACAAAAAATGTTGCAAACTGCTTACTGTCAGAAACAGGCTTCCAGAACTAAGGCTAGAGATGTTGTCTTCACATCTCTGTGTATTTCCAATGGGGAAAAGACCTAGACCTAGCTCTAGACGCCTGTTTAGGACACAGCCTTATTCAGCAAAATCAAAGTTTAACCGACCTGGTCTGGTCTGACATACAAAACATCCAGCTTAGAGTGCTTGTCATCAAGGAGGATGGCCCTTGTTCCAAGAGAGCCGACTTTTAGGAATCCGTCTTGCCAACATTTGCTCTTCTTGGTCTTTTGATGAGTGTACAAAACCTGATGCAATTTGCAAATAGATAAAACAAAATTAAACTGACTGGTTAATGCATCTCCTTGGTCTACTGTATGTAGACTATTCCAATTTCCACATGTAGGGTAAGTGCAGGCATTTTCCTCCGGGAGGGGAATTCGACCAGCTGTAGGGAAAAAATACAAAGCTGGTTAGTTGCAGTAACTGTAAGTGTAACTCTCAATTTCATAGTCATACTCCCGAGGGTCGCAGACCTGAGGGTTACTAGGACACATTTCCTCCTTCTTGGTACTTTCTCTAGCTGCCCTTTTATTTTTTTCATTTTTCATAAAAGCCTATTGGGCCATGTTACTTTTTGTCTTTGAATAAAAAAAATTATAAGCGAGAACCCCTATACCATAGTTTTTACCCTGAACGGACTGCCTCAAGTTGCGTGATATATTTGTTTTCTACGGATGTTGGGGTTTGTTATGGTACACTCAGAATTTTTTTAGGGCCAACAATAAAGAAAACTGGAGCTTCGAAGCAACTGCCAATTTTGTACCTGGGAAAATAGACCCCAAAAGAGCAACTTTTTGAATCACACGAGTTTGGCCTACTGGAAAAACCTTAACTTTCCACATTTTCGGTGACGGGAAAGAGCAGGAAACCAACTGTAAGATTCGAACTCTGACTGAGATCGATATACGGAGTTGTTTTCATCGTGCGATGTGAGTTAGAAGGCTAAGCGTCGAAAACGTGTAGCGTCGAAAACGGGGGTTCCCACGATACCGTGGATGAGAATTACGGTTACCGCACTGAGTGTAGTCTACACTACATACAGTCTTACAGAACAACAGTGTCACTGTCCCACTGAAACTGTGACAGGGACACTGACACTGTGTCATTGTCAAGTGTCACTCAGTCACTGTGTCAGTCAGTGTGTGCGAGTGCAGTGTACAATGTGTGTGAGTATGCACAGGCAATCTAACTTCTAAATCTAACTAAGGCTCTATCACTATCACAGTATCAGTATCACTAGTATTCATTACACATTTTGATCCAGTCATGAGGCTCGATCCTCGTTTTTTAATTCAATTCCACACTTACTTCAAATTCCCGGTACCTGTCTGTCTCAAAAGCCATTTTTTTGCGATTTAAATCCACAGGCTCGTGATGAGTACGTAAACAAACTTCAAGTAGCGCGCCATCTTTTTTAGTTTCACATTTTTTCTAGTTTTACCTATGCATTGTGGGTAGACTAGACAGATCCCAGTCTCTCCGTCACTTTTTCGGTAAACACTTAATAATTAATGATATTGATTGTAATGTAAGCACTAATTTTGTAGAGCATTTTCTTTGGTCACCCTTGTCTTAATTCACGTAGTTTTCTCTGGTCACCCTTCGGTAGAGTTCCCCCACTTGCTCATATCACCACCTTATAAGGTAATGAGTGTGCACAGGGGGCGGGGCGGGGGGCGGGGCGGGCCCGGGGGGGAGGTCACCGCCGCTTGTGTGATTGCATAATGATATAATACTTTTCCTGGAAAGCAGTGTCTCGTAGCGGAAAGGCATGGTCTTATTTGGGAAAATGAAACCACCCACTTCATCAATATTCATTATTACAGCCCCCACCAGCAAATCTACCAAACATTAACCCCTCGATCGTACCTTTGTTGAATTGAACAATATTTTTTATTCAGTAGGCCCTATGCTATAGTAGGCCTATCAATATTCATCTCCGAAGACACAATTGGCCTTTTTAGGTAATGTCCCAAACTACGGATCCTGTCCTCATAGAAAGCGAAGGCATGCCTTATTTGGAAATCCACCCACCACTTCATCAATTGTATACATTTTTTCAGCCCCCCGCATAGCAAATATACCACTGCAGATTATACATGACGTATATCCATGCCTTGTAATTTGTATACAATAAGTATTTATATTATTAATCACATTCAATAATTATTCAACAGACATAAGTCCTATTTTAGGTAATGACCGAAAATAAACTAAAGGCAACCGTTCAGTTTCGTCATGAGCCATCTTCTTCTGCTTTCCCACACAACATCTGGCCAAGTGGTCTGGGTTTGCAATAAATTACCTCATCGATCGATCATGCCATGAGTAGTACAGCGCGGGTGGTCTGTTTCTCGTCTGCAGTCGAGCTAGTTACATGACCTAGGACTCAAACAACCTTGCACAATATGTACAATCCATGGTACAATATCCTTGCAAGAAGATTGACAATCGGACCCATTGTAACTGATATAAATATAATCAAGCGTCACTGGCATGATCCAATGTTCACATTATACATCGAATTTGAAGTGTGTGGAATTGAAAAAAATTAGGCTTAATTGTCTCATGACTGGATCAAGAAAGCCCTTTTCACACTACAGGGCGAATCCCCCAGGGATTTTTTTTACCTCACCATCACCCCTGCAACTTTTCACACTGGACCAATTTGGAAACTCTTGGGGACCCTATTTCCCCGTGGAAATAGTAAAACACCGGGGTTTTCTCCTTCTACCCTACCCCCGAGCAGAGGTAAATAGTTCCCCAGGGAAAAGCTTATCCCCAGGGATTTCTTCCGTAGTGTGAATAGCCCGACCGAAATCCCCGGGGATTTCGTCTAGTGTGAATGTACAGTATCCTGATAGAGGCATGTGCTAAAGTCCACAGTGTGTATCCTGGTGGAAGATGTATCAACCATATAATGACGATCAAATCCAGACAAGAGTCTGAAGACAAAGACTTAAGAGCTTAATTTATTTTTATTATTGATCTTTTGGATATACAAGTTACAAAAATACAACAAAAATGATTTACCCCGGTACAAATTTGTTTTATCATCATTATATATATTCATGACAATGTTCTTTCCAAATCATTTACAACTTCATGGGTTAAAAATCTTGGATAAAAATCCTGCCACAATAATTAAATACATTTAACTTTTAAGATCATGAGTGCCTTTAGTTTAATGAGGCAATTTGTTTTTGAATAGCAATCATTATGTCACAATATTTGAATAGCCAGCATAATTATAATTATACATATCATCCCTTCACCAACAAAATATTTTTTTTTTTTTTAAAGGCTGAAAATGTAATTCAAAACTATAGCATAAACCGAATACTCAATTGTTAATTTGTAAACTAATTGTCAATCATTTACATAATCAGTGTGCAAATTACATCTATGTACCATTACTAAATTTGAGATTATATTAATCTACATTGCAACATGGACTGAGTCATGGTTTGTATATGGGAAAAGTATTAAATTTGTACATTGTTCATTGGTTAAAGTCATCTTTAGTATTACCAGATAGTGCGCACTGCCTTGCGTTTGCACCATTTGCTCCATATAGATAACTGCAATGACATGCACATTCAGCAATTATCATGGCATGCACGTCATCGGAACCTCATGTAAACAAGGTGCGATTGTTCGCTTGGTCATGATAGTGCCCTCCAGGAGCGTCTTCACAATGCTGCACACTGTTTAGTCATAAATAGCCAGCCTAGATTAGGATTACGATATATGGTTGCTGTTCAGACTTCGGTCAAGTTGGACCTATGTGTTCTTGTTGAATTAAGTCACTATGTGCGAGTAATTCATTCGAGCCCGAACCCATCACACTATAAAACAATATGCCTTCCTTTCCAAAAAATCAATAACTTTAACCATGTAGATGGCACCAGGGTTTAGGTGACACCTGTTGGGTGTAGGCGTTCCTCCATGGTGTAGGTGACACCTGTTGGGCGTAGGTGACACCTGTTGAGTGTAGGCGACACATCTTGGATATCAGTGACACCTGTAAGATCTAACGATCATCATTGAGACTCCCAATTGATGTTGTGCATGTAAATTAATTTAAGAAATTAATTTCTTTGTAATTAGTATGGAACTGTGCATGTGAAAGGACACTCAAACAAACTGAGTGAGGAAAGTCTTTAAGTACAAAAAAAGTACCTCTACGCAACAGCAATAACAAACATATTCTTTATGAAATGAAAATAACACAATGTCAGTCGTTCTTCCAGAAACTTACAAACCAGAACCCTTTCAATGCAGTAATGGTAATTTTGACATCATCACCTAGCGTTTCTTTACGCATACTTCCATCTCCTCTACAGGTTGGTGGATGAAACCTGAAGCGGGGTTCAACTTCAGGCAGGATTCAGACTCCTTCCCCGGCACCTTGTAAAACCGGTAGCGGCTGAAGAGCCAGGTGTAGAGAAGGAAGATTTCCTTCCGGGCAAAGTCTTCGCCGACACAGACACGACGTCCGGCGCTGAACGGAAGAAGGCTCTCTGGAATCTTAGAGAGAAGCTCGCCGTTCTCATTCAAGAATCGCTCTGTTGGGAAAAGAATGGTTTTCACTGTAATGAATATAGGAAGGTTTGCGGTGAACACCATGTATCAGGTCTCTTAAAGGAAGAGGTATGGTTCTGAAAAGAACCTGAGGGTAACTCGACGTTTCGACCAGTATGCTCTGGCCGTCATCAGGAGAAACGTCGAGTTACCCTCAGGTTCTTTTCAGAACCATACCTCTTCCTTTAAGAGACCTGATACATGGTGTTCACCGCAAACCTTCCTATATTGATTCACCCACCATGCTAAGCCTTAAGTCTCATTCACTGTAATGGTTTATCTGCTTCAAGAATGACTGGTGATACACACACGGCAATGGATGCAGTTTCTGAAGTTTCTCAACTAAAGGCACCGATAGAATCACGGACACACCAAATACCCTTTGCACTCCATGAAGTGAAGTCCTAATGCCAATCTTTTAAGAAATCAAATCTAAGACTCTTTAACCTTCAAGACTCCTCTGCTTACTGAAGTGTGAATTGCTTACCTGGCTTGAATTTGTTTGGCTCATCCCACACCTTAGGGTCAAAGTGCAGATCCATGTGGTTGACCATCACAGTTGTGCCTTTAGGGATGACATAACCACCTGAAACAAAACAAACACAAATCACCCACATGTACATTTCTTTCAGTTCACTTCAGCACAGCATATATTTACTTCAAGTATAAATTCATGTTGAGTTCAGATGGTTACTAAATAATGAATACTTAGAGAATTGTCCAAAATCAACAAAATTTACCGAGTGTTGTGTCATTCATGGTTGAATGGGGAACACCAATTGGAGTCACTGTTCCATAACGAAGTGTTTCCAAGATGGCAGCTTCCGTGTATGGCAGTGAGCCTCTATGATCCAAAGAGGGCAGAGTATCAGGGCCGATGACATCATCAATCTCCTTGGCAATCTTCTCTTGGATGTCAGGATTTTCGGCCATGATGCCAATGGACCAGTGAAGGGTCAGAATGGTGGTCTCAGTTCCAGCTGCAAAAGTGAAAGTTACAAAATGCTGGATTTCAAACCAAATAAATTGCATCAACTATGTGTAAATTGCCAAATTAACAGGACTTCTGATGAAAATAAAAAGACTTTTACAGCCATGGATGATGGATTAGAACCTTTTCTGTAACACTCCATCTTCAGAATAGAATACCACAAATAATGGAATGGCTAAGTTTATATATTCTAAAACAATTTTAAAATGTTAAGGCAAAGTCAGGGACCATTCATACAACTAAAAATACCATTAATTGATATTGTCTTGACCTGACTGGATCAAGAAAAGTAGATGTTTATTGAGACGGCTCAGTCTTCACCTCCAAACATATCGATGACAGTTTGTCCGATGTGTGTATCTGTCAGATGCTTAGCCTCCTCCTCTCCTGCTTCCATTGCTTCCTTCTGTGTCAGGAGCAGAGAGTCGATGAAATCACCAACATTCTCTGATCAAGCAAAAACAAAACAAACAGTCTCAGGAACTTTGAAACTTGAAAGTTATGATAAGGTCCCTAGCCCAGGGTTAAATCAGGGATGTAAGTGAACGACAGTCATTTCCTGAAAATCACAGAAGGGCAATAAATTGTGCGACTGTGAGTGAGCGAAAAAGCGACTGAGAGATGCGACTGCGAGTGAGCGCTTATGGGTCCGAGAGACTTACGGCAGGGGTGCAGGCGCCCTTCAGTTTTTAGTGTTTTAACAGATAAAAATGAGCAGTTTGAGATACCTGTTTGACATAAAATTTAAAAAAAATCCGGAAGTCTTACATTACATCCCTGTTAAATCGCTTTTTACCTTCCGAAAATTGGAAGGAACATGCTTTCTCAATCTTAGAGTGACCTTTACTAGAGAAGTATCAGAGCATCAGGCATTGTAATCGTTCTTGTTTTCAGGGTAGTTCTACATGATCTATTCAGTAACAGAGTGTAGGATTTCTCGATTCCTCATTTGCAGCTTGGCATTCCTTGGAATTTCCTCTGCATTTCACGAAGATAAGACACAGATGCCCTCAAGATACCGGGCTTACCTGGGTCAAACCTCTTGCGGTGAGCATCAATCTCATCGTAGAACATCTTGAACATATAATTCAAAACGGCCATGACCTTGCGCTCCTTTGGGAGAGGTGGCAAGTGGGAAAGGATGGAAATGTAGTCTACCAACAATCCGTTCCCAAAAGCCTCCAGAAATTCCACATTCATGTCAATCCACTTGGTGAGGTCAGGATCATTAAACTTGTACCTATTTTGGGGTTTGAAAAAAAGAAGATAAAAAAGTAAAATCATATGGAGGACAGGAGGTATAGGAAAATTCATCCAGACCTGGATTTCAAAACTGAAATTCAAAACTCATCAGACTTACGAATTACAAGTTGTCAATAAAAAACATGAGGATCATTGCTATATTGTGTGCTGAGGACAATGAAATGCACAAAACTGTAAATGAAGAAAAGCCATACTTTAACAAAATAAAACTCAGACTAGTTGACTATTTGGGAAGGCCACCATCTAAGGTGTTTTTTGCCATTTTTTTGTCAAAAATGTTTTACGGTTCTTGGTCAAGTTTTCTTTTAATTTGTTTGACTTAAAGTTGCTGGATCCACTTGTTATCTCACATTCTGTGATGGGCAGGTTTACAACGAATAATTGTGTCTCGTTATGTGCATCTGATCTGAAGGCATGCACCAGTCTATGGTTAGATGCTTCTCACGGACAGTCTGACACCCAACCCCACCAAATATAGTTGACTATTTGGAAAGTACCTAGACTCCCTGCCCTATCTCATGGTTTAGGTACAGTAGTTCAGGTGATCGATCGCTACAATGCAAACCATGTCTAGTCAAATTTTCTATTTTCATGAATAGTCTATTTAAATGTCTCGTGTTTTATCTCAACCAATAACTCCTCCTTTGCTAAAGCACATTAACTATCCACAGCCTAAGTTAATGCATGAAATCAGTGTTTACAGTAGAACTACAGGGACGTCCTTGTTTACACTTACTGTTTGCCAAAGCATAGAGAAGCCATAATGTTGTAGACAATCATTCCAATGGTGTACTTTGGAGCAAACGGCTTATCACCCAGCTCATCTAACACTTTGGCAATGTTAGGAGTCACACTGAAGACTAACTTTTCAAGTCTCTCCTTCTCAGCAAAATGCCTGAAAAATGTATAAAATCATGTCAATTTTAAATTTCAATTACCGGTAATCTGGTTTTGGTATGTAAAACTGGAGTTCTTGGGAGGTCCAATACAACATTGGTAAAGGTCAAAAGATGTGTTAAACCATAAAGCATCCCCAAAACGCAATCCTGTGAAGGTTTTAGCTCAAATGGTGATCTGAGAAAGTAGAAAAAGGTAACAAACCATCACGGGTTTTGCACCATTCAGTAGTGTAAGAAATAGTTTGTTACTTGCGAGTAATAAACTAATTGTCGACGTTTGAGTGAAGATTTCTAGGGAAGAACAGCATTCCAGACGTAAGTTTTTTAACATGAGGATTCTATCATGAGTAAATGACCATCTACAAACTGTGTAAATTAGAAGGAAATCTGTGGACATAGATGTTTTCCGATCTTCCCAATATTGTATTGGGCTTTTAAGTCACAGTCCAGTCAACAAAGTTTTCTTTGCCATTTAAGTGTTTCTTCTTGTTCACCCCTTGTTCATCAGAGATCAAATTTAAAGTAATTTTACAAGAATGTTGCAAACTGCCTACTGACTGAAATGAGCAAAGTGCAAACACAAACATATGTCGTTTGACCCCTAGCAACACCTTTCTCAACGGCAGAATTACATTGAATTTAAAGATGGCAGGAGAAATGTTGTCTTATTTTCAGACTTGTTGAACTGGGAAATCATCTCACTACGGGGGGTATATATCTTACTTCACAAGTTCAGTTCGCCAAAATTTCGCAAGGAAAAGTAAGGCCACTTTTAGAAAAATGGAGAACGTTTTTTCCCCTAAAGACGGGTAGTCTAATTTCCAGTCGTTTTTAAGTATGGTACGATATGTAGGCTGTGCATGTGCGAGGTTCAACGGCTGGAAACAGCGAAAATCAATCAAAATTTTGTCTTTTTTTATCGTTTTTATGAAGACAAAAAATTAAAAAATGATGCGGCAGTAAAGAAACGATGCGGGCGGGGATGAGAAACTAAAATGTGTTTTTACTTGGCCTTACAACCAGATTGTGTCTAAAAACATGCAAGGTTATTGCCATTGGCTTAAAATCTAATCTACTGCTAAAATGTTCCCCCTAAAAAGTCCACCACAAAACAGGGGTCAACCATGCCTGACCTCTCAGGTGAATTGCATCATCACTGACCAACCATGTGCCAACCATTATCAGCATCATGCAAGCACTGCATGATGTCATTGTTAGTTTAGAGATGGAATTGTTAGTTTAGAGATGGAATTGTTAGTTTAGAGATGGAATAGGATTAAGAGTCACTTGCCTGATGGCAGTGTGGCACAGCTTACGCTGGTATCTCCACTGCACGCCATAGTCCGAGAACGCCACGTCCTTAAACCCCTCAGTAGCAATCTTCACTGGATTACAAACAGAAGAAAAGAGGATAGGGGTAGATTAGACAGAGAGCAACATTTCACAATAAAAGTTATCAAACTTACAGCATTCAGTTGCTATCAAAATCTATGAATTCTGTCTTTGAGAAAGGTCCTGCTAGGATCGAAACATCAGTCCCTTCTATTTCATAAGATTGACATCTTGGTCATTTTAGCCAGTAAGCAGTTTGAAACATATTTTTCTATAAAACCCCAAAGTAAGTGGAGATTAAAAAGGGTAAAGATCGGTATTAATGATTAAACTGCATTATCAATTAAAAGGTGTGGGTGGATGTTATTGTTATATAAGATCTTACTGAGTTTGGAAATTGGTGTATCCACTATCCACATTCCAAAAGCTAGTCTGGTAACCATTAATTAGCAACAGGCATACCATTGTAACCATGGTAAAAAAAAATTCAAAAGTCAATGTTGGGCAGGCCTATTAAAAAAAAATCAAATGATTAACAGTAAAATGGGCACAGATATTTCAAAAACTATTCCTCTTAAGATGCCAAAACCCTTTTCATATGCTTGAAGGAAATATCGACTTCTTTTGGCCACACCAGAGTACATACATTCTCAGCTTCCCGTTCTCCCCAATTCTTTGAGGGACCAGACTTCAGAGAAACTAATGAATTTCAATGCTATAGGACTTCATCTCTGTCAAGGCAGGCCACTAAATCACAAATCTTGGTGGCCTAGAACTGGACTGATGGCATTCTAAGTGGCAAGGGTTTGGGGGATTGGGTCTTATAATAAGTTAACTGAGGCTTGTTGATGGAGATGGTGATGCTCACTTGAGTACAACTTTGGTCTCCCAGCAAAGTCAACTCCCTTCTTGACCAGGGCCTCCTTGACCACATCGATGGTGTTCAGTATGACCAAATTCCGCCCAAGTATCTTCAAGGAGAAGATGTCTCCATACTTGTTACGGAGGTCAGCGAAAACCTCAGCCATAGGCTTACTGGACATGAGTGCTAAAAAACAAACCAAGACAAAATATTCAAGATGAAATTGAAAATCTCAAAAGTTAGAGGACCAGGACGTTTCGATCCTAGCAGGACCTTTCTCAAAGGCAAAGAGAAAGGTCCTGCTAGGATCAAACTGTCATGCCCAGTAACTTTTGAGATTGATGCATTGCAGGTCATTTTAGTCAGTGAGCAGTTTGCAACAAGTTTTTTTGGTATTAACTCCAATATTAGAACCACTTAAATTCTACTTTTAAAACTTAATCAAAATCAGTGGTAACCGGCATGTCACATAATCACACCATCATTCTACTTTCACTAGACAGGACTTTTTTTCTTAATTAAAAATAAGGACTGGATAACTCAGGTGGTAGAACACTTGTAAAACAAAAGGCTCCAAATACTGATCCTTTTGTTTTGCTATCGATGGGCTATTCCAAGTTGTTTTTAATTGTTTGTACTGTAGTGTAGGGAAAGATTTACCCTGTAAAAGGAGATATATATGCAGACCGATGTATGAAGCTCAATATTTTATTGTATCTTCAAGTCAATGCGTACAGAGTAGAGGGTAGAGGATAGAGGGTAGGGGGTAGGGGGTAGGGGGTAGGGGGTAGGGGGTAGGGGGTAGGGGGTAGGGGGTAGGGGGTAGGGGGTAGGGGGTAGGGGGTAGGGGGTAGGGGGTAGGGGGTAGGGGGTAGGGGGTAGGGGGTAGGGGGTAGGGGGTAGGGGGTAGGGGGTAGGGGGTAGGGGGTAGGGGGTAGGGGGTAGGGGGTAGGGGGTAGGGGGTAGGGGGTAGGGGGTAGGGGGTAGGGGGTAGGGGGTAGGGGGTAGGGGGTAGGGGGTAGGGAGTAGGGGGTAGGGGGTAGGGGTAGGGGGTAGGGGGTAGGGGTAGGGGTAGGGGGTAGGGGCAGGGGAAGGGGTAGGGGTAGGGTAGGGGTAAGGGGTAGGGGTAGGGGTAGGGGTAGGGGTAGGGGGTAGGGGTAGGGGGTAGGACTAGGGGTAGGGGTAGGCAACAGTCTTACAGCGTTTCGTTCATTTTGCAGGGAACCAGTTAGCTCCGTGGGCAACGAAAATCGCCCATTGAAACGTGTGGGATTCTATTCGGGGATTGAGCTTCCACTAGCTTCGCGCTTGCGCAGTTGGAGTGCCGTAACTATAGAAAATGGAAACTGCGTTACGGCTGCCGTAACAATAGCCACTGCGTATAAAAATTGCAGTGATGCACTAGTAATATTATTACTAATTCGTATAAAATTATGCGTCACAAAATCATGATTTTTATCAAAACCGTAGGACCTAAGTCGATTTATTTTCGCCAAGTGGTTGTACCGTTGCACACTTTTACGGTGTGGGTATTAATTAAATCATGGCTCCATGATTAAATACTCACCGCTGATATTTCCGACGAGAGGCAACGGAAAAGGTCCAGGCGGGAATTTGGCCGGTCTCGTGACCGACTTGTACACAACGTACACAGCCAGAGTTCCCACGGCCACCAGGACCGTGGTCAGATTCAGGAACAGGTTTTCCGAGCCAAAAATCGCCATCTTCTCCGAAAACTGGGCTTGCTCGATTGAGCTAACAACGTCGACGGAGAGACTGAGACCAGAGTGTTGTCACTCAGTGTGTACTGTATGTACATGTGCTCTATGTATGTATATACTGTACAATGCATGCACTGTGTCATCGTCATATGATGCGCAAAGTTGGCAGAATTGACGTAATACTAATACTAAGTACTACTACTAACAGCTAGCTGTATGCAACGTGGGTATTAACAATCATCTTATGAATTATGCATTCAGACAGAATCCCACGCCAATTGTTGCCTGGTAGATATGGTGGATTTGGAGAGATCATGCCCTTGCCTTGGATCAGGCGCACTCGGCCGGACGTGTTTGTGTCGAACTTCAGAGTCAAGTTCGGGATCGTGTGACGCTTGATTATATATATTATATCAGTTGAGATTTGTCAATTTTCTTTCAAGGATATAATATTAATATCACTGACACTGCATAACAGGGTTTGTGTTAGTTTGTCTCTCCTCTATATACCAGGTACTCTTGTAACTTGGTACATGGAGGAAATCTCTACTTATTCCTCCATGCTTGGTACAAATGGTAGCTGTACGTACGTGGAACAAAAAATAATAATTAATATGACTGCAGGGGAAGAACAGTACATGTACGTGGTCTCGCAGCGTACACAAATCAGGACGAGTACAATCCCTGCCACAAGGCGTTTTTTAGTGAAGACGCAAAATGACACAAAACATAATTATTTGCATTTTTAGCCATGTAAAATTATAAACAAAAACAAAGGTGATTAAACATTCACGATTGAGCTAACAATTCGAAGAGGCCGTGGAAAAGACAGTGTAACTAATATTACTAAAGTATACTCAGTAGTATTAGTACTACTACTATTAGTAGATAGCTACTACTACTAGTACTAGTACATCAGAATTGACAGTAGCTACTTGTGTCTGGGCATAATTATCATTCATGGCCTAGACAGAATGACGTACTGTTGTATTGTAAATTTTGTATGTATAGCCTGTACAGAATGTATGCAGATCCTGCAGGAGGTGATGGGAGGCAGGAGACAGCTCTCACAGTAATCTTTTGGGGGTTTATTCTCCTGCAGTGCTGCCGGGCCCAAGGGTCACCTGTAGAGTGTATAGGCAGGCAATTGCTGTGCGCAGGCCACACGGTCTGGGACACATGCATTTTCCAGCATACAGTTGGTTACATTTAAAATACAGTGAAATACTCTTCCCCCGAAGTACATGTTTATAATGAAATATGATGTGGGATATGTGTAGGATCATGGAGCTATAAAAAGGGAGCTCCGGGTAGGACCATGGAGGAATATCCGTCTCTTCTTATTCCTCCATGGTATCACCATACAGGCTATCTTTCAAGTAGTGCGCCATCTTTTTAGTTTCGTACTAATGTCCGAACAAGTGTCCGAAACGAGCGTCTAGAACTAGGTCTAGGTCTTCCCCACTAATTGGAAATACACGCGGAGCTGAGACGCGAGGACTCTGGAAGCCCCGATTCGGGCGTATTCTAGTTTTTACCTATGCGTTGTGTGTATAAGACTAGACAGATCCATATGTCTCTCCGTCACTTTTTAGGTAAACACTTCATTAATGAAGGACTAATTTTGTAGAGCATTTTCTTTGGTCACCCTTCGGTATAGTTCCCCCACTTGTCCGAAAAGGTCTAGTAGTAGTAAAAAGTACTAAATGCGCAGTCGCACATGCACCACGTACCTTATGACTCAGTGTGTGCAGGGGCCGGGGCCTGCAGGGCAGGGGGGGGGGGGGTGGTCACCCGCACGCCGCTCACGGTTGGGTATGATCGAGTGTTGGTTATTTTTCCTGGAAAGTGTGTCTATGGGAGAAAGGCATGGCCTTATTTGGAAAACCATGCACCCACTTCGACATTATTCATTCCAGCCACCACAGCAAATCTGCCAAACATTATTATCCCTCGATCGACTGGCCAATTATATTCTTTTTACATTTAATATTCAACTTTGGAGACCCAATTAAGTCCTTTTTACTTTTAGGTAATGTTCGAAACTCGCCCTGTTCCCATGGAAATTATCTAGTAGCTCCATAATCCATATGCCTGTACTCGAGTGAGATATGCGTGCTTTGGAAATACCAACACGCACACGCACTTCAATCATCCTAACATATTTTTCCAGCCCCCACATCTACCAAATCTACCAGATTTATCCCTCGTAATCTAGCTCTTATAGTTGTATACTAATTATTATTAATTTTATATTATTAATTTCATTCATATTTATTCACAAGGCAAAAACTGTTTCAATCTGTTGCAAAAAATAACTGCATGCTCGATCACTGCGTGACTAAAATGACCTGCTCTACATCTATCTTAGAAGTTAGGCCCGGATGTTTCTAACCTGCGGGCCTGCCCAAATTTCGTGGGGGCGGACTGTAGTTTGGGCGGTTTTTCGTTTTTTCCAGGTTTTTTTTAAAGTCAGTGTTGCCTTGGAGACGGTTTTCGGTTTTGGTTTTTGCAAAACCGTGAATGTTTAATCACCTTTGTTTTTGTTTATAATTTTACATAGCTAAAAATGCAAATAATTATAGTAATATACAGACAAGCTAGCACAAACCCTGTGCAGTGTCAGTGATATACATCCTTGAAAGAAAATTGACAAATCGCGGATATAATAATATAGTGTCACACGACCCCGAATTTGACTCTGAAATTCGATACAAACACGTACGTCCGGCCGAGTGCGCCTGATCCAAGGCAAGGGCATGGCTCTCCAAATCCACCATACCTACCATGCAGGCAACAATGGCGTGGAATGCTGTCTGAACATTTTATAGAGCTAGCTCTGTTTGTTGTCGGTAGCATAATTTGGACCGTCAGTAGAACGAGTGATGAATATGCAAGATCTATGACTGTTAACCGTGCTTATGAATAATTCATTAGCCCTATACCGCGTGCACATGTACTGTGTAGTGAACGGAAGTTCGCTCCATAAACTTTGAGTTTGAACACAAGTTAATTCTCTTTCTACTGTCGAGCCAGGCTCGTTCTACTGACGAGCCAGTGCTCTATTGACTTTGAACACAAGTAATTCTCTTTCTACTGTCGAGCCAGTCTCGTTCTACTGACGAGCCAGCTGCTCCATTGACTTTGAACACGAGTTCTCTTTCTACTGTCGAGCCAGTCTCGTTCTACTGACGAGCCAGTGCTCCATTGACTTTGAACACAAGTTCTCTTTCTACTGTCGAGCCAGTCTCGTTCTACTGACGAGCCAGTGCTCCATTGACTTTGAACACAAGTCATTCTCTTTCTACTGTCGAGCCAGTCTCGTTCTACTGACGAGCCAGTGCTCCATTGACTTTAAACACAAGTTCTCTTTCTACTGTCGAGCCAGGCTCGTTCTACTGACGAGCCAGTGCTCCATTGAATTTGAACACAAGTTCTCTTTCTACTGTCGAGCCAGTCTCGTTCTACTGACGAGCCAGTGCTCCATTGACTTTGAACACAAGTTCTCTTTCTACTGTCGAGCCACGCTCGTTCTACTGACGAGCCAGTGCTCCATTGACTTTGAACACAATCATTCTCTTTCTACTGTCGAGCCAGTCTCGTTCTACTGACGAGCCAGTGCTCCATTGACTTTGAACACAAGTTCTCTTTCTACTGTCTCGTTCTACTGACGAGCCAGTGCTCCATTGACTTTGAACACAAGTTCTCTTTCTACTGTCGAGCCAGTCTCGTTCTACTGACGAGCCAGTGCTCCATTGACTTTGAACACAAGTTCTCTTTCTACTGTCGAGCCAGTCTCGTTCTACTGACGAGCCAGTGCTCCATTGACTTTGAACACAAGTTCTCTTTCTACTGTCGAGCCAGTCTCGTTCTACTGACGAGCCAGTGCTCCATTGACTTTGAACACAAGTCATTCTCTTTCTACTGTCGAGCCAGTCTCGTTCTACTGACGAGCCAGTGCTCCATTGACTTTAAACACAAGTTCTCTTTCTACTGTCGAGCCAGGCTCGTTCTACTGACGAGCCAGTGCTCCATTGACTTTGAACACAAGTTCTCTTTCTACTGTCGAGCCAGGCTCGTTCTACTGACGAGCCAGTGCTCCATTGACTTTGAACACAAGTCATTCTCTTTCTACTGTCGAGCCAGTCTCGTTCTACTGACGAGCCAGTGCTCCATTGACTTTGAACACAAGTTCTCTTTCTACTGTCGAGCCAGTCTCGTTCTACTGACGAGCCAGCTACTCCATTGACTTTGAACACGAGTTCTCTTTCTACTGTCGAGCCCGTTTCGTTCTACTGACGAGCCAGTGCTCCATTGACTTTGAACACAAGTTCTCTTTCTACTGTCGAGCCAGTCTCGTTCTACTGACGAGCCAGTGCTCCATTGACTTTGAACACAAGTTCTCTTTCTACTGTCGAGCCAGGCTCGTTCTACTGACGAGCCAGTGCTCCATTGACTTTGAACACAAGTCATTCTCTTTCTACTGTCGAGCCAGTCTCGTTCTACTGACGAGCCAGTGCTCCATTGACTTTGAACACAAGTTCTCTTTCTACTGTCGAGCCAGTCTCGTTCTACTGACGAGCCAGTGCTCCATTGACTTTGAACACAAGTTCTCTTTCTACTGTCGAGCCAGTCTCGTTCTACTGACGAGCCAGTGCTCCATTGACTTTAAACACAAGTTCTCTTTCTACTGTCGAGCCAGGCTCGTTCTACTGACGAGCCAGTGCTCCATTGACTTTGAACACAAGTTCTCTTTCTACTGTCGAGCCAGGCTCGTTCTACTGACGAGCCAGTGCTCCATTGACTTTGAACACAAGTTCTCTTTCTACTGTCGAGCCAGTCTCGTTCTACTGACGAGCCAGTGCTCCATTGACTTTGAACACAAGTTCTCTTTCTACTGTCGAGCCAGTCTCGTTCTACTGACGAGCCAGTGCTCCATTGACTTTGAACACAAGTTCTCTTTCTACTGTCGAGCCAGTCTCGTTCTACTGACGAGCCAGTGCTCCATTGACTTTGAACACAAGTTCTCTTTCTACTGTCGAGCCAGGCTCGTTCTACTGACGAGCCAGTGCTCCATTGACTTTGAACACAAGTCATTCTCTTTCTACTGTCGAGCCAGTCTCGTTCTACTGACGAGCCAGTGCTCCATTGACTTTGAACACAAGTTCTCTTTCTACTGTCGAGCCAGTCTCGTTCTACTGACGAGCCAGCTACTCCATTGACTTTGAACACGAGTTCTCTTTCTACTGTCGAGCCAGGCTCGTTCTACTGACGAGCCAGTGCTCCATTGACTTTGAATAAAAAAGTTCTCTTTGTACTCTTTCTTCTTTTTGAGTTTTTGCTCCTTTTTCCCCTTGTTTCCTCATTCCATCATCAATAAATCAATGTCATAAAGCATTAATTACATCAAGATATTACGTATGTTGACAATGTCAACCTCGCCTGGTTTGTGGAGGTTACCGAAAACAATTTTACACTGAGTGTTCCAAATTTGTCTCATCATTTTGGAAACAATAACTAGTTCAACTGGGTTGGGCGTGTATCCCCGAATCCTGCTTGAGTCGTTTAAATAGTAATATCTAAATTATGTAATCACCATGCATTCACCGTTTTGGAACAAAAGATAAACAAATGCTCATGCATGTATTTCTACTTCTGTTTTACACAGAGGACATAATTTAATTGATGTTGCATCACTTATTTTCCAATTCTATACAAAATACATGTATCACCTGTCGGCAAAATTCGGAATCTAAGTCTTAGTCTGTAAACGAAGTTGTTATCTTCTTGATCCATTAGTTATTTTTTCCACAGCTTCGTTCATATTTTGTCCCACTTTAGATTGGAAACTAAGTTTAAAAATTTGTGCGACACTTTTTTAACCTTTGGCTCATTTAACCGCTTTACAAATATATTTTCATAGATGTTTTTTGTGTTTATCATATAAAGGTACACCTGTTTATTATCTTGTGCGTCTTTGACTGACAACCAATTATACTCCCTGTTGGGGGGGGGGGTCCATGTCTTCCTTCTTGAATTAGAGAAAAATCTTCTTTTTAAAGCATTATTATTCTTGAGGCATTATTATTCAAAATATTAAACTTCCTACCCATTTCTTTAAAAGTTACCAGTTGCTTCTCAAAAACGACATCAATTATCTAATTTGAAAACAGCCTTTGGCTTTAAGCACAAGGCTGTTCAATGCACATCGTCAGTTGCAATGACTGGTATTAAACAAAGGAACTTGCTTGCAGTCTTATAAACAGGAAATATTTCGTTCAAAACTACCACCTGCCTCATGGAAAGCATGGATAAGTTCTTTATAAAACATGGTCGTGGTGTTAGTTTTCAGGAAACTCTCAACATTAGCAAAAACATACCATCGTAGATTATTGCTTCCATTCGGTTTGTTTATCCAGTACATGTGTACTTGCAAAAGTATCCACCTCCCTGATGTTTGGGGGTAGTGTGCAAGCCATTGCAGTTTTAGGGCAAGTAATTTACAACTGATATCAATTAATCCCAACCCTCCTGTTTTTTGGCCCTGTAATTGTAAATGTTTAATTCTGTCAATCTTCTCATTCCACATGAAGCCAGACTCGTTCTACTCCCGCGTTAGTGCTCCATTGACTAATTATTGTAAACCTGGCTATGGCAGCTCAGGGATCACACAAAGTGGATGCAGCTTTTTCAATTCAAGTCAAACAAATCAAGGAAAAACTGACTGCGAAAATTTGAACAAATTGACAAATTGGCAAAGGAAACTTGAACTTGAGAACTCGAACCAGGACTTGAACCCTTACTTTGTTTTTTTGAAAGCTCATAGCAAATTAAGTCCTACTATCAATTCAATTGGCAATTTCTTTTAAGCTTTTTTTGGCAGCCCCATATTGCATATTACAGCCAGAGACTGTTTCACTTGCCATCAACTTAATTTCTTCTCTTCACAAACCAATAATTGTAATAAGTTCGTTTTGTTCACTGACTATCTAAAACTGAATTAAAACAATGTTTTTGTGTGACACAAAGTCCTACTAAGTTATCAATACCATTGGCCAATATTTTTTGTTCAAACTGCCACATCCCAGAGCACAGATAATGCAACTTTAAAAATCAGATGACCCCAAATATTTGAGTCAAGTCTTTGGTGGCACATCTCTGTATGAAATCAATACCGGTAGTACATGTTGTTGGAAGCCCTATATTTCATATTACAGTCAACAAATCGTAGAACTTCTTTGATTACAGTTGTGGCTGGACAGCCCCTTTTCCTTGCGGCTTGCAGCTTCATGTAGTGCCTCTGAAAGGGATGATCTTTCTGCAAGGAACGAGAAATACAAACATGATATTAAAATCTGAATTCTTTCTTGCCCAGAATTATTGCTGGCACTAGGTAGCCTGGTGGGAAATTGAGTTTTGCAAAACAGGAACACAAGTTGTGTGCACAGGTGGACCACATTTATCTTCTTTTCTCCCCTCAATATTGGCTTTGTCTGGCCTTTTCACGATTAGTTGGCAACTTCACCAATAGTCTCACAATTCTACAGCCACTGTAGTTTCCTTAGGGCCTACTCTTTACATTCAGTGAATCTATCCAATCAGAACATGCTTATGCTAACATCAAGCATAATAACTATACATGTTTTTGTGCAATAAAGGGGAAAAACAGCACACTAATGTGCACATGTCTTACATGTACTTTAATGTGCATTATATGATCCCCAAGGTGGCAAATATTGGAAACAAATACCAATGCCTTTGCAACATGCAGACATCATTACTTGTTGGTATGGGATTTTGGAATCTTTTGGGGTCAAGGAAGACATCTAATATTGGATTCCCCGGGAAGGAGTTCCATAAACATGTACATGTACATGTATGGGCACTGGGTAATGCTTGTCTGCTTGATAATACCTGTGCATCAACTGTATCAAACCAGCATCAAATTTCAATGTAGGCCTAATTCAAAAGAAATATTTCAACCTATTTTCCCTGAGTAAATTACACTGTTTCATGCAGCAGAAAAGGTACTCCTTGAAACAATTAACAGCATTCATGTATGGGAGTGGGACTATTTCATTCAAATAAGCTTTGCATGGTTGGTGAATCAATATAGGAAGGTTTGCGGTGACACCATGTATCGGGTCTCTTAAAGGAAGAGGTTTGGTTCTGAAAAGAACCTGAGTGGTAACTCAACGTTTCGACCAGTATTCTCTGGCCGTCATTCTCCTGATGACGGCCAGAGCATACTGGTCGAAACGTCGAGTTACCACTCAGGTTCTTTTCAGAATCAAACCTCTTCCTTTAAAAGACCTGATACATGGTCTCACCGCAAACCTTCCTATATTATTTCATTCAACTGAAAAATGCTTATAATTCAATATACATGTAGTTGCTTTTGTCATCATACCGTTGAGCTGTTGTCTCGTTCTTCTTGAGCCCTTTCCTTTCTTTTGGAATGTTTATCCCTCCCAAACATGCAAGTCATCTGAATCCGAAGAGTGGTAACGAATGGCACACCATCATTGGAGACAACACCTTCAGCTTCACTGGCATCTGCAAACCGGAAGCACTGATGAAAAACGTGGGACAAACCAAACAAAAATATTCAATCAAAATACTAAAATACTAGGCCTAGCTCTTAACAATGTACCAGCGACAAAATTAGGGCCACGAATTGAGGAACATAACTCAAGATGTCGTCTTTCTTATATCAGTCTACTCGTGCCAAGTAGCCAACCGAAAGTCTTTTTCTGTTTTTGTTCTTTTTGTACTTTTAAAAAGATCAGTATGCAAGTCGATTAAAAGAATTAATGGTATTTTTTGCTTGAAAAGCTGTGTAACGGGTAACTACATGTAGCTAGGTCAAATGTTGTAACCAACATATAGTTATTTAATACTAGTATTGAATATTATTAAATATTAAATATTAAAATATTATTAAAACTATACAGGAGAAGAGGTACACAATGTTGGGGTGGTGCATGAAATTTGAACATTGAAAAATTGGCAAAGAAAACTTTGACTGGACCGGGACATGAACCCGAGACCTCTGGAGTCTGGATTAACGTACACCTATCCAGCCCTTAGATGGTGGCCTAAGGGCTGGATAGCTCAGATGGAAGAGCACTGGTACGTTAATCCAGATGTCTCGGGTTCTTGTCAGGTCATGTTTGTTTGAACTTAAATTTGAAAATGAAAACGAATTGTCCTGGGTACGAGATGTCTCGGTTCTCAAATATTGGGTACGAATTGTCCCGGGTACGAAATGTCTCGGGTCTCAAATTGTGGGTACAAATTGTCTCAGTTCAGAAATATTGGGTATGAATTCAATTGTCCCGGATATGAGATGTCTCGGTTCTGAAATATTGGGTGCGAATTGTCCCGGGTACGAGATGTCTCTGTTCTCAAATTGTGGGTACAAATTGTCTCAGTTCAGAAATATTGGGTATGAATTCAATATTGTCCCTGGTATGAGATATCTCGGTTCTGAAATATTGGGTGCGAATTGTCCCGGTAACGAGATGTCTCTGTTCTCAAAATTTGGGTACGAATTGTCTCGGGTACGAGATGTCTTGGGCCTCAAATAGTGGTTACGAATTGTTCCGGTTATGAAATGTCTCGGGTCTCAATTTTGGGTACGACTTGTCCCGGGTACGAGATGTCTCTGTTCTCAAATTTTAGGTACGAATTGTCCTGGGTACGAGATGTCTCTGTTCTCAAATTTTAGGTACGAATTGTCCCGAATATGACTATGACTAGTAGTACTACTACTAGTACTAGTAGTAGTACTACTGTATGTAGTATTGACTTAATTAGTTAATAAGATGTCTTGTGCCTCAAATAGTGGGTACGAATTCGGAATTGTTCCGGTTACGCGACCGACTCTTGGGCCTCAAATTTTGGGTACAAATTGTCCCGGGTACGAGATGTCTTGGGTCTCAAATTTTGTGAACAAGAGCTTGAAGATAAAAAAGGATGACTTGTCAGGGCAAGTTACTCGGATTAGTAAAGCAAAGGCCAACTCAACTGTTTATAATATATAATATATTCAAAACTTAAATTAAAAGCGCTTGGGATAGAGAAGTGGACAAGATTTTGACCCATCTTATATTAATTATAATATTCTTTTACTAGTTATAGTTATACAATAGCTGACAGCCTGACATTGATATCAAAAATAGGCCTAATGAATGAATAATATTATTGATCTAGCCAAATGCTGGCTTAGTTACCTACGTGAGTACGTCGTACCGCAGGCTTCAGTCGGTCGGGTCTTCACTCACTGTCGACATCACAAGCGTACCGCTTGGTCTTTTCCACGTTGAACTTCAGAGACGTGGATATCTCGAATGTCTGATTAATACAGATAAAACCTCGTCTTGGGTACAAACCCATCGACGAAAATCATGGCTTGGGGTTGTGGAGGAGGTCCACCTGGATGTCCAAGGGCGAGGAGAAGGGTTGTCTGCCGCCATTCCACAGTCCGACCGGGATGTTGAATGACTGTTTATTCGAGCGACTGTTTATTTTGAAATTTCCGCGGAACATGACGTCATATTGCATATTCATTGCTCGTTTTAGTCGACGTCACATCTTGCATATTCATCACTCGTTCTACTGACGGTCCTTGTTATGCTACCTTTGTGGTCTGGCTTGAATATTGAATGCATAATTAATAAGATGATTGTGGGTGCTGCCAGGGGCAGCTAGCTGTTCAACTACTAATACTATTACGTCAATTCTGCCAACTTGGCGCATCATCTGACGATGACACAGTGCATGCATTGTACAGTATATATACATACATAGAGCACACACTGAGTGACAACACTCCAGTCTCTCCGTCGACGTTGTTAGCTCAATCGAGCAAGCCCAGTTTTCGGAGAAGATGGCGATTTTTGGCTCGGAAAACCTGTTCCTGAATCTGACCACGGTCCTGGTGGCCGTGGGAACTCTGGTTGTGTACGCTTTGTACAAGTCGGTCACGAGACCGGCCAACTTCCCGCCTGGACCTTTTCCGTGGCCTCTCGTCGGAAATGTCACCGGTGAGTATTTGAATTAATACCCACACCGTAAAACTAAAAGTGTGGAACGGTACAACCACTTTGCGAAAACACATTGACTTAGGCCCCACGGTTTTGACAAAAATCATGATTTTGTGACGCGTATTTTGGGTAACTTGTCGGGTCCAAGTTACTCGGATTACTGACCGTAGTTCGGTTGAATGACACATACTGCAAAAGCCATATTTTTTTAACCAGCCCATCGGGCTAGTAAATTGATTTTTTTGCTAGCCCGCAGCAAGTTTTACTAGCTATGTTTGATTAATATTAAATTTAACACAAGGTTATTCATATTAGGTCAAGTAAAACAAATTATTAGTTTCTACTTCTGAGTACTTTCTCATCTCTGCACGCATCATTTTTAGCCGCCACACCGCTGTCTACTTTTTAATTTTAGTTCGCCGGGCTAGCAAAGTTGGGTCATTTTACTAGCCCGCAGCTATTTTTTACTAGACTGTAGACAATGGCAAAGTCATGATTTTGGGGAAAGGTGTAAGTCCATTTCGGCAAGTAGCTGTGCCAGTCATTGGATATTGTCTTCATATTAATGCTGGTCTGGTGTTGACAGTTTGGTTTCTACCCTTTTTACGGGGTAGGTATTAAACTAAGTAAATTTTTTCCCTACAAACAATTGAAAACAACTTGGAAATTGTTTGCAAAGGATTATAATTTTAATTAAGATAAATCCTGTCCACCGTAGTGAAAGTAGAATGACTTTTAAGTTTTATCATGTTAAGTAGAATTCGAGTGATTCTAATAATAAGTAATATTAATGATAATATTGAAGTTAATTTTAAAAAAAAACTTGCAAACTGCTCAGCCCCCCCCCAAAAAAAATAGTTATGTTTCTGGTTACCCAACTGACCCTATTTCTAGCGTGCGACCCCTTAATTTTGTATCGGGAAACAATGATAAAAATTCAATGTGTAATAAAACAAAATTGATTGATTGTATTAATATTATCAGGCTTGACCACATGCAGATGCTGAGGCTCCATATGATTGTACAAAAAAAATTGCAAAAAAAAATGAATTCCCTACCTACCTACCCTATTTTGAAATGCCATGTAATCAGAAGCAGAACTATTTTTGTTTTTGTTTCACTGACTAAAAATGACCTGCAATTCATCAATCTCAAAAGTTAGAGGGCCTGACCGTGACATTTCAAGGAGGACCTATGAGTATGAGAAAGGTCCTGCTAGGATCGAAATGTCAGGCCCTCAAACTTTTGAGATACTCATCTTGAATAATGATTTGTCTTTGTTTTTTAGCATTCATGTCCAGTAAGTCTATTGCTGAGACTTTCGCTAACCTCCGTAACAAGTACGGAAACGTCTTCTCCTTGAAGATAGCTGGATCGAATATGGTCATACTGAACACCATCGATGTGGTCAAGGAGGCCCTGGTCAAGAAGGGAGCTGATTTTGCTGGAAGACCAAAGTTGCACTCAAGTGAGCATCACCATCTCCATCAACAAGCCTCAGTTAACTTATTATAAGACCCAATCCCCAAAACCCTTGCCACTTAGAATGCCATCAGTCCAGTTCTAGGCCACCAAGATTTGTGATTTAGCGGCCTGCCTTGACAGAGATGAAGTTTTGTAGCATTGAAATAGTTGCTCTGAAGTCTGGTCCTCAAAGGAATGGGAAGATTTGGCGTAGCCGAAAATTATTGTCGATATTTGCTTTAAGCACATCCCCAGAAAAATGGTTTTGGCATCTTAGGAAGAATAGTCTTTGAGATGTCTGCGACATTTTTCTGACAACCTTTTGATGATACTCCACATAGACTTCCCATGACCCTGTTATCATGGCATCCTTGTTGCTTTGCTTTGCTTTGGTTACCAAACTAGCTTTTGGAATGTGGATACACCAATTTCCAAACTCAGTAAGATCTTATGTAACATATTATCCACCCCACCTTTTAATTGATATGCAGTTTTTCTTTGCCCTTTTTAATCTCCACTTACAGTGTACTTTGGGGTTTTATACAAAAATATGTTTCAAACTGCTTACTGACTAAAATGACCAAGATGTCAATCTTATGAAATAGAAGGGACTGATGTTTCGATCCTAGCAGGACCTTTCTCAAAGACAGAATTCATAGAGTTTGATAGCAACTGAATGCTGTACGTTTGATATCTTTTATTGTGAAATGTTGCCTTAATGATAGCCTGCACTCTGTCTTATCTACCCCTATTCTCTTTTCTTCCGTCTATAAATCCAGTGGAGATAGCTACTGAGGGGTACAAGGACGTGGTGTTCTCGGACTATGGCGTGCAGTGGAGATACCAGCGTAAGCTGTGCCACACTGCCATCAGGCAAGTGACTCTTAATCCTGTTTGCTTCATTCCTGGAAGGCTGAACTAACAATGACATCATGCAGTGCTTGCATGATGCTGATAATGGTTGGCACATGGTTGGTCAGTGATGATGCAATTCAGCTGAGAGGTCAGGCATGGTTGACCCCTGTTATGTGGTGGACTTTTTAGGGAAAACATTTTAGCAGTGGATGGGTGTTTCTTTTTGTCTTATTTTGAGCCCCAATAACATGAGACGTTTATCTCTTAGAAACTTAAGAAACTTAAAAACAATCTGGTTGTAAGGCTTAGTAAAAATTAAAACTAGTTTCTCATCCCATCCTGCATGTTTTTTTTTTTTTTTGCTGCCAATCAATTTTTTATAGTTTTTTATAAAATGATAAAAAGACAAACATTTATTGATTTTTGCTGTTTCCAGCCATTGAACCTTGCACATACACAGCCTACATATCGTACCGTACTTAAAAATTACTGGAAATTAGACTACCTATCTTGAGAGGAAAAAAAGGTTTTCAATAGGTTAAGATGAGAAACTTATATTGTTTTTTTGTTTTACTTGGCCTAATTTTGCCTGGCCTAACTTTGCCTAGCCAAATTCTGGCGAACTGAACTCCTCAATTAAGATGTAATGAGATGATTACCCAGTAGAAGTCTGAGAATGAAATATCATTTCTCCAGCCATCTTTAAAATTGATGTAATTCTGCCGTTGAGAAAGGTCTAGCTAGGGGCAAAACATCAGACCCTCTACATTTGTTTGTGTTTGAATTTTGCTCATTTATTGTCAGGAGCCAGTTCGCTACATTCTTGTAAAATTACTTTAAATTTGATCTCTGACAAAGAAGGGTAAAAAAGAAGACAAAACAAATGGCAAAGAAAGCTTTGACTGGACTGGGGACTTGAAGTTGAACCCAAAACCTGGTTTTGCATACCGAAACCAGATTTAAAAAGATTAAATTGACATTGTCTAATTGTGTAACTTTTTCAGGCATTTTGCTGAGAAGGAGAGACTTGAAAAGTTAGTCTTCAGTGTGACTCCTAACATTGCCAAAGTGTTAGATGAGCTGGGTGATAAGCCGTTTGCTCCAAAGTACACCATTGGAATGATTGTCTACAACATTCTGGCTACACTATGCTTTGGCAAACAGTAAGTGTAAACAAGGACGTCCCTCTAGTTCTACTGTAAACACTGATTTCATGCATTAACTTAGGCTGTGGATAGTTAATGTGCTTTAGCAAAGGAGGAGTTATTGGTTGAGATAAAACACGAGACATTAAAATAGACTATTCATGAAAATAGAAAATTTGACTAGACATGGTTTGCATTGTAGCGATCGATCACCTGAACTACTGTACCTAAACCATGAGATAGGGCAAGGAGTCTAGGTACTTTCCAAATAGTCAACTATATTTGGTGGGGTTGGGTGTCAGACTGTCCGTGAGAAGCATCTAACCATAGACTGGTGCATGCCTTCAGATCAGATGCACACAACTAGACACAAGTATTCGTTGTAAACCTGCCCATCACAGAATGTGAGATAACACAAGTGGATCTAGCAAGTAGCAACTTAGTTTTACTTTAAATCAGACAAATTAAAGGAAAAATTTACTAGGAACTTTAAAACAAATTTGAAAAAAACAAAAATGGCAACAACAACTGTGACTGGACTCTGATTTTGTGTACCAGCGGCCTTCCAAAATAGTCAACTAGTCTTAGTTTTATTTTGTTAAAGTATGGCTTTCCTTCATATACAGTTTTCTGCTTTTCATTGTCCTCAGCAGACATTATAGCAATGTTCCTGATGTTTTTTATTGACAACTTGTAATCTGGAAGTCTGATGAGTTTTGAATTTCACTTTGGAATGATTTGTACTTTTCTATCTATTTTTTTTTCAACCCCCAAAACAGGTATAAGTTTAATGACCCTGAACTCACCAAGTGGATTGACATAAATGTGGAAACCCAGAAGGTTTTTGGGAACGGATTGTTGGTAGACTACATTCCCATCCTTTCTTACTTGCCGGCTCTCCCAAAGGAGCGCAAGGTCATCACCATGGTGGACTCTATGTTTAAGATGTTCTACGATGAAATTGATGTTCATCGCAAGAGGTTTGACCCAGGTAAGCCCGGTATCTTGACAGCATTTGTGTGCAGTGCAGCAAATGCAGTGGAAATTTCCAAGGAATGCCAAGCTGCAAATGAGGAATCGCAAAATCCTACACTCTGTTACTGAATAGATCATGTTGAACTAGCCTGAAAATAAGAATGATTACAAAGCCTGATGCTCTGATCCTATAGGACCCTTATCAAGTAAAGGTCACTCTAACATTGAGATGGCATGTTCCTTACACCTCTCGGAGGGTAAAAAGTGATTTAATAGGGATGTAGGACTTCTGGATTTTTTTAATGTTATGTCAAACTACTCATTTAAAACCCTAAAAACTGAAGGGCGTCTGCACCCCTGCCGTAAGTCTCTCGGTCCCATAAGCGCTCACTCGCAGTCGCATCTCTCTGTCACCTTAGCGCTCACTAGCAATCGCACAATTTATTGCCCTTCTGTGATTTTCAGGAAATGACTTTGTTGTTCACTTACATCCCTGATTTAACCCTGGGCTAGGGACCTTATCATATCTTTCAAGTTTCAAAGTCTGTTCCTGAGACTGTTTGTTTTGTTTTTGCTTGATCAGAGAATGTTGGTGATTTCATCGACTCTCTGCTCCTGACCCAGAAGGAAGCAATGGAAGCAGGAGAGGAGGAGGCTAAGAATCTGACAGATACACACATCGGACAAACTGTCATCGATATTTTTGGAGGTGAAGACTGAGCTGTCTCATTATACATCCATTTCTCTTGATCCAGTCAGGTCAAGACAATATCAGTTAATGGCATTTTTAGTTGTATGAACGGTCCCTGACTTTGCTTTTAAAATTGTTTTAGAATATATATTTACTTAGCCATTTCAAAGCCAAAGTCATTATTTGTGGTATTCTATTCTGAAGATGGAGTGTTACAGAAAAGGTTCTAACCCATCATCCATGGCTGTAAAAGTCTTTTTATTTTCATCAGAAGTCCTGTTAATTTGGCAATTTACACATAGTTGATGCAATTTATTTGTTTTGAAATCCAGCATTTTGTAACTTTCACTTTTGCAGCTGGAACTGAGACAACCATTCTGACCCTTCACTGGTCTGTTGGCATCATGGCCGAAAATCCTGACGTCCAAGAGAAGATTGCCAAGGAGATTGATGATGTCATCGGCCCTGATACTCTGCCTTCTTTGGATCATAGAGGCTTGCTGCCATACACGGAGGCTGCCATCTTGGAAACCCTTCGTTATGGAACAGTGACTCCTATCGGTGTTCCCCATTCAACCATGAATGACACAACACTCGGTAAATTTTCTCGATTGTGGAAACTTCTCTCAGTAACCATCTAAACTCAACATGAGTTGAAATAAATGCTGTGCTGAAATTAATTTACTTGTGGGTGATTTTTCTTGATTTGTCGTTTCAGCCGGTTATGACATCCCTAAAGGCACCACTGTGATGATCAACCACATGGATCTTCACTTTGACCCCGAGGTGTGGGATGAGCCAAATAAATTCAAGCCAGGTAAGCAATTCACACTTCAGTAAGCAGAGGAGTCTTGAAGATTAAAGTGTCTTAGATTTGATTTCTTAAAAGATTGGCATTAGGACTTCACTTCATGGAGTGCAAAGGGTATTTGGTGTGTCCGTGATTCTATCGGTGCCTTTAGTTGATTACTGTACTTAAGTCTTCAGAAACTGCATCCATTGCCGTGTGTGTATCACCAGACATTCTTGAAGCAGATAAACCATTACAGTGAATGAGACTTAAGGCTTAGCATGGTGGGTGAATCAATATAGGAAGGTTTGCGGTGAACACCATGTATCAGGTCTCTTAAAGGAAGAGGTATGGTTCTGAAAAGAACCTGAGAGTAACTCGACGTTTCTCCTGATGACGGCCAGAGCATACTGGTCGAAACGTCGAGTTACCCTCAGGTTCTTTTCAGAACCATACCTCTTCCTTTAAGAGACCTGATACATGGTGTTCACCGCAAACCTTCCTATATTCATTACAGTGAAAACCATTCATTTCCCAACAGAGCGATTCTTGAATGAGAACGGCGAGCTTCTCTCTAAGATTCCAGAGAGCCTTCTTCCGTTCAGCGCCGGACGTCGTGTCTGTGCCGGCGAAGACTTTGCCAGGAAGGAAGTCTTCCTTCTCTACACCTGGCTCTTCAGCCGCTACCGGTTTTACAAGGTGCCGGGGAAGGAGTCTGAATCCTGCCTGAAGTTGAACACCACTTCAGGTTTCATCCACCAACCTGTAGATGAGATGGAAGTGTGCGTTCAGAAACGCTAGGTGACGATGACAAAATTACCATTACTGCATTGAAAGGGTTCTGGTTTGTAAGTTTCTGGAAGAACGACTGACATTGTGTTATTTTCATTTCATTAAGAATATGTTTGTTATTGCTGTTGCGTAGAGGAACTTTTTTTGTACTTAAAGACTTTCCTTGCTCAGTTTTTGTTTGAGTGTCCTTTCACATACACAGTTCCGTACTAATTACAAAGAAATTAATTGCTTAAATCAATTTACATGCATAACATTAATTGGGAGTCTCAATGATGATTGCTAGATCTTACAGCCGTATCACTAACATCCAAGATGTGTCGCCTACACCCAACAGGTGTCACCTACACACAACAGGTGTCACCTACACCCAACAGGTGTCACCTACATTCAGCAGGTTTCACCTACTCCCAACAGGTGTCACCTAAACCCGTCAGGTTTTACCTACATCCTGGTGCCATCTACGTTCTGTATGGTTAAACCTGTTAAATTCTTTTCCTTAGTACATTTTTTTAGAAAGGAAGGCACATTGTTATATATTGTGGTGGGTCCAGGCTCTAAATAATTACTTGAAGAGATTGACTTAATTCAACAAGAACACTTGTCCTTATTGTTTGATATTGACACACAGGTCCAACTGGTACAAAGGCTGAACATCAACCACAATTCGTAATCTAGGCTGGCTATTTATACTTATTGGCTTGTTTTTGCCAGGAACAAGGAACAAACAATTTGATCATAACATTCATTACAGTTAATTACATATGGTGCAACAAAACAGCGTGAAGCATAGCGAAGATGCTCCATCACAAGAGGGCGCTAGCGCGACCGAGCAAACATCATGAGCACAGTATAGTAGTAACGTACATTTACATGTCAATGCAGTTATGGATGGTGCAAACAGCGCGAATGCACAGGTCATTGCAGTGCGCGCTATCGGGATATACTAAAGATAACCGATAATCAACAACTAATATCCGATGAACAATATTATTATGTCATGTAATTTCACAACAATGATTTACACTTGTACAGAGCACTTTTCTGTCCATGTTATTAGAAAGGCTTATATTATTGCAATGTAGATGATTATATTCTTAATATCAGTAATTTGCACATTGATTGTTGAAATGATTGACAATTACGCGTAGTTTACAAATAATTGATTATTCAGTTTACGCTATAGTTTTGAATTAGATTTGCAGCCTCTAATTTTGAGCTGAACAATATTAATGTTCAAACTTGCTGTGGTAAATGTTTTAATCATGTTTAGCCAAGGTGTGGTATGTAGTGATTTTTTTGGTGAGGGATGATATGTAATATGCTGGCTATTCAAATATTGTTACATAATGATTGCTAATCCAAAACAAATTGTCTCTTTAAGGGCACTCATGTCTCGATCTTATATCGAATGATTGTGGCAGGCCAAACCAAATTAATTTTTTAATCCATGAAGTTGTAAATTGATTTGGAAAGAATATTCTCATGAATATATTATATGATGATAAAATAATTATGTATTTTTGTAACTTGTATAACCCTGCAGTAGATCAAGAATAAAAAATAATCTCGGATGAAGTCAAGCTCTTAGACTCTTGTCTGGAATTGATCGTCATATTTTTTTCTTCAAAGGATTAAAATCGATAGAATTACATGTACAATGCACAATATTTGTGACCCGGTACAGCGACATGAGAAATATCCCACCAAAACACTTTTCGAGTAAACAACGCTTGTCAAAGTATCTTCTCAATTTGATAAAAAATCAATTTATGTATCTTGTATTTTCGGAAAGGTAATGTATTGGAGGATGTTCCAAAGGATTTTTTTCCGAAATCCGTCTCTAAATGTTGAAAAACGAGGATTTCGGGGGAGCGTTTGTGTACTGTTTTCATGAAAATGTAAAGTTCCTGCCTTTTTAAATGCCCGCTTTCGAGGAGTTAGACTGGTGCTGCTATATTGTGTCTGGTACCATGGAGGAATATCCTCCATGCTGGTACCAAATGAACGAGCGAAGTTCCCTTGTATTATTTACAACAAAGTTCACAAGGAAATAATTTTGATATCATTTGAAAGCTAATGGTATACTCTATCACATCGGCAACGGGTCAAGTCGTCCCCAAGTCAACTCGTCCCCGGGTCAACTCGTCCCCCGAATTTGCTAGCTTAGTCAAGTCGTCCCTAAGTCAAGTCGTCCCCGAGTCAAGTCGTCCCCGAGTCAACTCGTCCCCGGGTCAACTCGTCCCCCGAATTTGATAGCTTAGTCAAGTCGTCCCCGAGTCAACTCGTCCCCGGGTCAACTCGTCCCCCAAATTTGATAGCTTAGTCAAGTCGTCCCCGAGTCAAGTCGTCCCCCACTTTTCAGTTGTATTTGGAAATATTGAGAAATACAGGATGTGTTCCGCTTCTTCAAGGATTTATATTTCGAAATCGTGCAGGGTAAGATCAGTTCGCATTCGTTTTCCGAAGGTGGAAAATGCACTCAGTAGAGTAGATCTTGTTGGTTTAGACGGAGTTGGATTTTGTGAGGCTTGTGAGGACGTGGTATAAACCACTCATCCGGAGGTGCCACGCGGGATCTTTTGTAGTCAGTCAGTGTAGTTTGTAGGGAATAAACATTCGAAGGTTTTGTGTGTTTCTTCTTTTGCAGAAAAAGGGCAAAACCTGGAGCACGGTCAGCTGGTCCGTGTTTATGCGGAGCATCCGCACGAACAACGATGTGGAGGGATGGCACAGACGTCTCAACGGCAGGGCTGGACGGAGCAAGGTGCACCTGTATAGCCTCATCAAGCTGATCTCAAAATCTCAAAAGTGGAACGTCGCGTACTGGTAGTCAGCGATTGAGCTTTGTGGTGGTACATAATGCAATCGCAAAGTCTGGAGATACATGGCATTTTATTATACGGGAGCGACCAATATAAACCTACAGCAAGCAAATTGAGTTGTGTATCAAAAACCGTAGTATGTATGCTTCTAAACTAATGATGGATTGACTTGGAACTAGTCTAATTACTTAATTTCTTTCCAGCGAGAGAGGGCGTGCTTTGATGATAAAACTTGGTTCAAGGACTCTACCCTAGCCTGCCAAGCAAGTGGTAAAGTCCGCTATATTTTATTTATCTGTTGTTGATTTTCATTTAGATTGTTCCGGGATAGGTTTGTAAGCTTTAACAATAGGTGGAATTGTTGGAAGGCTATGAGCAACTTTCACCTTTAGGGCATGTTGAGTTCTGTAGCTTGCAAACCAATTTTACTCATTGGCACTCGGCAAAGCATGCAAAGATACATTGATTTAGTTACTGTTAGTTACTGTTTGAGTCACCCGACCCTCAAAATTTCAAAATTCGATAACAAAGGGTGACTTGTCGCGTCCAAGATACTCGGACTACACACTACTGACACAAGTCACTAGACAGTACTCAGTAGACTGTACCGAGTCTAAGAATTTGGTGCCCAGAGTAGTTGCGGTGACCGTAACCATCATCCCCCAGGGGGTCGGAGACCTCTGAGTTCTCCGATCCCCGGGGAGGATGAGGGTCACGGTCACCGCAACTATGCCCAGAGTAGAACTTAAACTTAAGGCTGTTTTCTTGCTTTACAATTAATTACATGGCCCGGTTAGTGCATGTGGAATGGCTAGATAGATAGATGAGTCAGATCCCAGCCTTGTACTTGTACGCTCAACAATAATTTTGTTTTAAATGTTCTCTTCTTAAATAATTATTTTATTATGTACAATTTATTGATTAAATGTGAAATGTTTTATCGTTTAAAACGAAAAGTGGAGCATTTTGGTCAAAGCGTACTAATAATATACTAACTTTACTGCTCATTTGGTTATTAAAATATTAATTATATTAATGGTTTTGAGTGTTTTTCTGTTTGATCATGGTTTGTATTTTGTAATGATGAATTTCTGTGTTATTTTGCCACCTGCCAGATGGAGCAGATGAGTTAACGAGCAGGTGCATCCTGGGCCTGCACTGATGTGCAGAGTCCCCTAAGGCAGGGTACTCACCGCTGGGCAGACCACATCATGGCAACCATTGAGGAACAACTCTTGTACAATCTGGAGACATTTCTGGATGTCTTCTCCACTCATGACGGGTCCTTCAGGGGCTATGTTGACTCCAAAAACAGATTCGAAAAATTTGAGGAGAATCTACGCCTGATAGGGATGAAGTTTTCAACTCGAAGAAGTCGAATGGGAAGAGACGACAGCGGTAGCAGTGGAAGCCCTGAAAACTCCCCAGTCCCAGAGGCAGAGAAAAAAGCAGACCAGAAGTCTTGCGAAAAAGGTAATTATAGGATGTTTTAGATTCTGGTGGAATTCATTGGATGAGACTACACTGTACATGAGTTTATGAAAACTGCCAAGGTGCTACTTGATAACTGTAACTAATTCGCCCCACCCCGGCAAAGATAGGGAGGCCACCATCTAAGGTCTGGATAGCTCAGATGGAAGCACTGGTACGTTAAACCAGATGTCTCAGGTTCAAGTCCTGGTCCAGTCAAAGATTTCTTTGCCAGGTTTGTTTGTCTGTTTTTAATGTACAGCCAATTAATTCGAACTCGACCTCAGTTTCAATTTCCTGATGACCTATTTGTTCATGTTGTATTGCCCTTACTATTTATGAAGTTTAGGATAGTATTTGGGTCAATGATAATTTTATGGTACACTTCTGTTCCCTGAAATTTGCACACCCAGGGGACAACATCAATGAGATATTCATTTCCAGAATGAAGGTTGTTAAACTGCCTCCAAAGGTCTAATGCACCTTCTAATCTCTGTCTGCTTTTCTGCTCTTTTTCAGATTCCAAGCGACTTCTTTTCCATCAGGAGAGAGGCATTCCTGTGACAGACATTGGTATTCCCTTCAAGGTGGTCAGTACGTCCACAAAGCACTGTCCTTTCGGTCCCACCTACTGGGGACAGTGCGCTGGCTTGCCGAACGATCAGAAGAAATCTCAGGTATGTCAGAATTTCCTTAGAAATATAGTAACAAATTCTACCAACCAACTTCTACCAGCAGGGAATCTTTAAATCTTTTATGTAATGTGTCTATCCCAGTCTTTATTCACAGATAGAATATTGTTTATAGTCCTGCATTTTTTATCACATGTTCTCAGACTCAACATAATCCTGATACCTTTTGAAAAGTCTGTCAGGAAGTTCATGTCCCTTTATTTGTCTGACTCAACTTGAAAAATCTGCATTTTGTGTGATCCCAACACTCCTGTAGCCAGATTGACAACAATTGGTTGGTTGCAGCTGAATAATGAAAATAGGGCGTGATCATTGGCAAGTTGTAAATGTGTTTATAACTGCTGGTGGTTTCAAAAAGATACCCAGGAATGTAATAAATACTTAGAGGCGAATTAGATCGACCTAACCAGGTTTCGGTAGAACAAAAGCAGAACAATCCAAGTGAAGGGAGTCTTGTATTCTAGTCCTGGTCCAGTCAAAGTTTTGTGCCATTTTTCAGAATTTAGTTTATTTTAATAACAAAGTGAATCACTGAGGTCCATCCCTCTGTGGTTTTCTGCAAGACAAGGACTGACTTCCCACTTGTTTTTTTTTTCAGCTTGTATTCATTTCCAAAAGTTCCTACAAGACTGGCTGCTCTGCAGTCTATCAAGTCAAGTGCGTCCGATACTTCCCCGACTTCAGAGTGGACGATGGGCCAGAACCTCTGAAGTGGCACAAAAGACACAAGAGACAACAGTCTCTGACCTTACTGAAGAAAGAACTAGCTAGGAAGGGATCTTCACTTCACTCCTTTGACAGATACTACGTAGAAATTGCTGACACTACGAGACACAATCATTGTTTTGCCTCCAGTCTGACGCATAATCTCCATCCAATGATCGCGATGCAAATTACAAATCTAGTAGCAGAAGGCATCACTGACTTCAAGGAGATGAAAGAACGTCTCGGTGAATACGTCAGCGTCTTGAATGAAGACGAACATGAGACTAACTCCTTAACGAACAACATTGTCTACTTTCCTTCCAACTACTTCATCAAGAAGCACTTCAACAAAGCCCTCGAGCAACAGGAACACTCCAAGAGGATTTTGTCTGCCCTGAGTGAGAAAGCTGGCATTGGTAGTGGCATCAATGAGAATGAGATGATCCCTGGGGCAAGCATCAACGTCTCCCATGAAGAAGTTGTGCCTATCAGCGACCTCTCAGCCGTGCAGGATGGTAAAAACGCCGTTCAGGTTCTTCATTTGATCCCGGACACTTCTGAGCAAGATGATAAGGCTGATAACCAAATAGATGCAAGCAATGACGAACCACAAGATGACGACGAAGAAGAAGAAGAGTCCGATGAAAGTCAGAGGGCGGATGGTTCTCAGATCCTTCACAGACTCAGTTGTGGAGTTGAAGTCACAAGTGAACTTGAAACTTCTCCGGAGACAGACTTGCTGGTATCTTCTAGACGCGAAAGAGCCCCCAGCGAGGCGGAAGAGATAGAGGAGTGTGAAATAGCAGCTCAGATCCTTCGCACGCTGCACGAGAATGCTGAGGATGCCCTAAATGTTCAACCACACCCAGGACTTGCGGTCTTTCTTCCGTCATCTCCTACCAACCGTGGCCAGGACGACAAGAATACCAGTCGGGAGCTTCACTTTTCTCAGGAGCAATCTGATGGCAGAGGTGATGAGGAAGAAATACATTCCACAGTTCTGGCAGAGCCTCTTGTGAAAGATCAAGAAAACGAAGAAGGCGAAACACCGCGACAGCAAAGAGTAGAAGAGCAGATTCTTAACCCACTTCCCGAAAAGATGGAAGCTGACAGTGCCATTCCCACAGATAGTAAAAGTCCTGGAATTCCGTCTGGAGAAGTAGATAATGAAATCCACCTGTTACGCCAGAGACAGCAGCAAGCCTCTAACGATTTCCAGACTCTTGTTGGCCAATTGAAGGCCACTGCACAGCTTTGTGAGGACACTGAAAAACTTGAGAAAGTTAACGACATGTTGGGACTCTGCTCTAAGCTCCTCCAGAGTGGAATCCCATCAAGTGAAAGAACTCAGGAGCCATCACACTTGCCAAACTTTGACTCAACTGAGAATTTAAACACAGTTACAAATTCTCAAGCAACAAATGGTCTCAAGAGACAAGGGACAGATCTGACTAGTGACACAGAAGCCAAGAGGGTTAGGTGAAGAGCGTTGACTTCGGTGACAATTTCACCACCATTTTTGTCCACTTACCCCAAAAAACGACAAAATGACGAACGTCTGATAAAGGAGCCTGTGAGGGCATTATTGGAATTTCTTTAAAAGCATCAATAATAAAAGAGAACAAAGAAATAAATGTGCTTGTGGAATTTGGAAGGTCCAGCCAGCCATATGTTGAATACCAACCCCAGCTTCGTATTCAAATTCACACAAAAAAGCTCGCATATTATTCAAATGATTTTGTCCTTTTCATTGATAAATATTTGTTCTGCATATTATTGACAAATGAAAAATAAAAGGATTTTGTTGCAGCATGCCTTATTTTGAAGATATACATTTGCATGTGAAAGTTTTTGACCTGAAGTTTGGAGTTGAAGTAACACATGTATGGTACATGCACCCACAGTTGCATTATCCTCAATGGGAATTGGCAGTATTTTTCTTCATATCAATCCTCAAAAAGGGATAAAACTTTTTTTGGACAAGCACTTATTAAACAAATAAAAGAAAAGCCTCAACTCCAGTCTTGATTAAGTTTTATTAACAAAAATCAGGGATAAGGAAAGGCAACATTAACTTTCTTTTCTCATCAGAAAAATTAACTTTAATTGTATGCCTTCCCATAAAAAATCTAGGGAAGTTAAATAAACATGTACATGAATAATATTCAGAGACGGCTACAATTGGTATGATTTTTGATGACAAATAGAAAATGTCATTCCTGCCTTCAATGTGCATACATTATTAATGTAAACAATCTTAATGACGGGTTTGCCTGTGTATCCAAGCAGTACTGGCAATTTTTTCTCTAACGTTTCTACATTTAATGAAGTAAGAATCTAATTTCTAACTAAATGAAGGACACGGAAATGCAATTGAGAATTATCATTTATTTACAAAACTTAAGTAAAAAGAAACAAAAGAAACGGAAAACAAATGGATCGATCAAAATGGTCATCTTCCACCTCGGAAACCTGTAGAAAATAGACAGAAAAGAACAGACAGTGTATAATCAATAAATTTGATTAATCAAATTGTCTACAACTTCGCTATTGTGCCTTTGGTGAACAAGAAAAATGGGAGTCACGCAGCGTACAAGGGTGCTTGGAATACCCAAAAGCTACAAAAACATCCTGTAGACCAGTTGTACAAAGAAATCCCACAGTATCTAAACATCTCAAACATAATTTTTTATTTTTTTTTAAGAACTTGAATGAAATCTGTTACAAACTGCTCACTAACTAAAATAACCTGTGATATACAAAAATGTTGCAAACTGCTTACTGACTAAAATTACCAAAATGTAAATCTTAAAATTTAGTGGGCCTGACGTTTCGATGTCGATCCTAGCAGGACCTTTCTCTGCCTTTGAGAAAGGTCCTGCTAGGATCGAAACGTCAGACCCACTAAATTTTAAAATAACCGGTAATAAATAAATCTCCAAAGTTAGAGGGCCTGGCGTTTTGATCCTGCTAGGATTGAAATATCTGGCCCTCTAACTTTGGAGATTTAAAAGAACTTGTTTGATAATGTATGAAAGGTACAGGGTGAATAAGTACAACAGATTCAGAGTCATTGGAATCTTCATCTTAAGACTCACCTCTTGAGAAGCCACCCCGGTTCCCTCCACGGAAGCCCCTGTCTCCTCCTCCTCTTCCCCGTCCACGGAATCCTCCACCACCACGACCTCCACCACCACGACCTCCACGACCTCCTGCAAGGCAAATAGAATGACATTTTGTTAAGTTCATCAAGACAAATCTCCAAGACTTAACCACCTGGGTTAGGAATAGATCATTGATGCAGTCTGTGCTGTTCCTATCTGCTTTATTTGCCATATAACGTTTAAACCTACTTTTATTCATAAGTTATGAATGAATGAATAGATGGGTGAATAAATGATTGAATGGATGATGAAATAAAGGATTGTTGGTTGGATGAATGGGGATGAAGTAATGAACAAATAATATCCACATTTCATCGAAGAGTCGTCCATTTAAAGAGCTCTACTCTCCATGCATCCATCTCTTCCATCTCACAAAAGACATCCTTATTATTCATCCCACTGATACCTACCTCTTCCTCCTCCTCTTCCTCCTCCCCGCCCCCTTCCTCTGGGTCCGCCCCTTTTCTGGACAGCGCCGGGAAGGAATCGCTGCAGTGGAAGGAGCTTCATGGGATCAATAAACAGCTGGAAAATCAGGGAAAAAAGAGAGAAAAAATGGATGAAAGGATAAAGGCCCTTTGAGATTTACACCAGGGCCAAATTTCAGAGCCGCTTAAAGCCCCTACACAACATTGGTTTAGGTCAAAGAATAGCATCCATCATTGTCTGATCCAACATATGCATGAAATAGCACAACTGTGAAAATTTCAGCTCAATCCGCCAACCGAGTCTCCAGAAAATTGTGAAAACTGCTTCATTTGTTTCGCGAAAATGCAGCATTCAACGCCGTACTGTTCCGAAAAATAGTTTAGATCTCCGTGAGACGTAAACTATTTCTTTTACTCATTTCTCCCAAAATACAACATGTTAGGCAGAAAAATTTCAGTGAGAGGTTTCTACTATAACCATCTTCAAACTGTATAAGTTTCATGTAAATCTGTGAACATTTCTATTTTTCGATCTTACCAATGTTGTGTAGGGGCTTTAAGCATGAAAATCTGCAAAGCCTGAAAAACTGGATTACAGACCACATTAGGATGCAATCTTCATTGCTTCTGTATTGTATTCCACTATCCTTTACTTAGCAGTTTTGGTTGGCCAGCTGATCCTACATATCATGACTTTTTGCGCTTAAGCACATTTTGGGGCTTAAGCAGCTCTTAAAGATTGGCCCTGCACTCACTCAGATCACAGTGATACTTTGGCACAATAAGGCACAAAGTAAGTTTTAAAAACGATTAGTTTGCACCAATTATTGCTCTCTGATTCAATACCCATGGAATGAGGATTACGAGATGGGAACATTATTTTGATCCATTACAACACAGCTCTCACCTTTTGTTCCTTGCTGAAGGAGGACGCTTTCATGTTATCCGACATCTTGACAGAAAAATACTTTGTGAAAGTTAAGAAAAAAACATGATCATGGTATAAACATATATTGAAAAAAATGGCAAAGATTTGAACCAGAGACCTCTGGTTTTGTGTACTTGTGCTCTTTTCATCTGAACTATCCAGCCCTTAGATGGTGGCTTTCCAAAATAGTCAGCAAGTCTTTGCCGGGATGGGGGCGCCAGTCAGAAGCAAAGTTAAGCAAAATTGTTGCAACCTGCTTGCCGTCACTCAATAACTGCAAATCTGAAAAAGAGAGGCACATTTCTTAGCCATCACTTTGGGTGGACTTTTGGGCCTTGTGGTTGGCAACTGTCCATAAAAAAAATTGGCTTATCTACTTACGGCAAAAATAAAAAATAAAAAAAGTAGAAGATTGAATTTGCTCAGTGCTTTGAAGTCAAGGTAGTCTTAAAGGATACATAGTCTGTCAGGTGGCCAAAGATCTCGTCCACTTTGCCGATCTGCTCTTTGTTGTTGAGATAGATGGGAGCGTTGAAGTAGGGAATCTTCTCGTTTGTACCTCTGACCACCATGTCATCTTGACAAGGATGGACGTAGGCACCAATCTCTGAAGAAATGTAAAAAAAAAAGCGAGTTGAGGTGAAACATACTGTCATTCACACTGGGGAGTGGGGATTAAATCATAAATGATCTTGGAGTGATATACAAAAAGTTGCAAACTGCTTACTGACTAAAATTAACAAAATGCAAATCTCAAAATTTAGTGGGCCTGATGTTTCGATCCTAGCAGGACCTTTCTCAAAGGCAGAGGCTTTCTCTGTCTTTGAGGTCCTGCTAGAATCAAAACGTCAGGCCCACTAAATTTTGACATAAATGATCTTGTAATTCAGGACTTGCTCCTTACATTTTCCATGATTAGACTGTCTTAACAAATGCCCTGGAACTGGAAGAATAATGAAATGGACCAATTGGGGACCAGAACTGTGAAGGTTATTTTTGCAAAATTGTTTTTTGGATAAACAAATCAACTCACCGACAACTTCATCTGGTGGTCCATAGCTCTGATTGTATCCCCCTCTACCTCCCCCTCGGCCCCCTCGCCCTCCTCTGCTAAATCCGCCCCTTCCGCCTCCACCACCTCGTCCACCTCTTCCTCCTCCTCCTCCTCCCCCTCGCCAGTTGCCGCCGCCTCCTCTTTGGTAGCTCATCTTAGAAATGCTTCAGTCGCACTGGCGGAGAAGGTGAATATGAAACGGTGAAGTACATGTATATCATGGAGAAAAAGATGTCATTAACTATTCTTTTCAAGCTACTTCATTTTTACATATTCATTCATGCTTATTTTAAAACATTAATTATATTTGATGCAAGCACGAGTAACACTAACAGTAATACAGTTCTTTTACTTTGTTCATCCGTGCATTACAATTATAATTACTACTTTACTTAGCTAGAGTCTTTAGCCCTTTTACTAAATTTCACTCCTTTGTTTACATTTCTGGATTTTGATTTTGATTTTCGATCGTCTTAATCATGAATAATTAATAAAGCTTGATTAAATGTAGATACAGTAAATCATCCCCACCCTCCCTGAGCCCCCTGCCATCTCGGAACCCTCATCAATATTCATGAGACACAAGCCTCGAGCTTTATGTTTTTTGTTTACTAGCCTACAGGAGTACTAGTAGTAGTATTGTAGTAAATTGAGTTTTTTGCTAGCCCGTAGCAAGTTTTATTAGCCCTGTAAAATATATATTTAATTTAAAACAAGGTTATAAGGTTAAGTAAAACAAATTATTAAAATATTAGTTTCTACTTTCTCATCCCCGCCTGCATAATTTTTTGCCACCACAGAGCTGTCTACTTTTTACTAGTCCACCGGGCTAGCAAAAGGCCATTTTACCAGCACGTTACTAGCTGTTTTTACTAGACAATGACCGTCGGGCTAGTGCTAAGGTCGAGCCCTGAGACAGTCTATTCACTGTTTTTCATTCTGTTGAAGTTTTGTTGAAACTTGTAAAAACTAAATTCTTTCCTGGTCTGTCGGCCTACCCGTACCCCAAGTTAAACTAAATTTGATACGACGACCACAATTTCAAAATCGTTGAAAATGGAGGGCTACAGTAATACTATAGACCACATCAGTAGGGCCTACATTGACTTGAGGGAGATAGTTACTACACAGTCTTTGAACGTAAGTTACTCGGACCCTCGGACGGATGTCGTGCAACAGCAGTGCAACTGCAAGTAAGTAGTCGAAAGATAAGAGTAAAGTAGTCACGTAGTAACGGCGTGACATTTGTTTTCTATGATTGAACTTGATCAAATGATCATGAAAAAAATCAGAGAGTAAAATAACGTATCAATTTCTTACCAGTGTGTATTTGTGGGACTTTGGCTGTAAATAATTGTCTCCACTCCGATTCCAAAAAGGACTTTAATTCATTTGCAACAGATTCCCGTGCATTTCGATTGGGAATTCCAACGTCCACGTGTTTGGCCGGTACAGGAACCTAGACTAACTGAGTGAAAGCGTGGGTACCAGACTTTTTTCCTAAAAATGGCATGTGGGGGCGCCCTTCTGGATTAACGGACAAGTGGGCGGTGCCTAAGTTTCAGAGGGGGGGGGCTGAGGTCGACCAACTTTATTTTGATGTAACAATACATTTAATAAGAAAACTCCAACATTGGAGGAGATAACATTTTATTTAATAATATATAATAATATATGGGGAAGACAGCAGCGAAATAACACTTTCACAAACAAAAAGGAAGCCAACTTTAAGTAGCATAGTTCTGCTATTTATTACAAAAAGCAAACACCAATGAAATATTATACATATTTACATTTTTTTTTCAACCAAACATGAAGGGAGAATTACAAATACCAAGGGATGTGGTGGGTAGGGTTTGAAAACTTTGAATTCAGTGGGGTTACTCTTCATGAAGTTAACTTCAAAGCGATTGTATTGGATGAAAAAAGTCAGAGTCGAAGCCTTTCTTTGTTTTGATTCTGATCGAATACTTGCATCAAAAGTCGTGTTCGCACTGGAAGAGAATCCTTTAAATTCCTGGCAAATCTTCAAGAGTTCTGCTTAGAGCAGGAAAAGCCACAATCCAAACTATGATCCTCTGTGGGAACTCTCAACCATACATGCTTGTGGGATCAGCCAACTGAGTGTATTGGTTACATACATCCCTCTTTGGTCTTTTTTAAGAATGGGAATGGTAAAAGAACAAGTTTTTTTCTTCTGGGAGTGGCTAGTTTCCTTCCTCTGCTTCTGGTTCCGCTTCCGTCGTCTGTTGCTCTCCGTCTCCCTCGCCCCTCTCGTCTCCCTCCTCCCCCTCCGCTTCCGGTGCCCCTCCCTGCTCTCCTTCGGCATCTTTGTCTTCATCTTTCTCACCACCCTCCTGAGAACGAGAAATAAGACAGATTGTATTTTGAGCAGGCTCCATTGTTGGTAAAAAGACTGCAATAGAAAGCCCAAATCAAGGTTATATCCACGGTGTTGACATTTTATTTTTGTAGGTCCAAGAAATGTTCCCTCAAACAATTTTGAAAAATCAAATAAGCAAAACAAACAAACACTCAAACTTTGAAATCAAGTTACTTTCCTGTGGAACATGACTAGACCAAAACAGACTCAGACTCAAATAGGCTTGCCCAAACTCTGTCAAATTCCCCAAATTTGACACAGATTAAAAAAGACCGCGAACTAACACAATTGCACACCCGCACAGACTAAGACTCACTAAAACACATGCAGATCCATGCTGACGAACAAGGACAGAGACTCACTCATACTCATAGACTTACACGAGCTCAAAACAATCCAACAGACTCACTTAAGACATTCCATGCCCCACTAACATATAGTGTCTTGACTTAATTCTACTTAAAGACTTTGTCTTTCTACAGGAATATGCAAAAGCGTTGCAAAATGTTACTGACTAATGATCAAAAAGCGAATATCCAAACATGAGTATGGCCTGAAGTTTTGATCCTAGCAGGACTTTACTCAAAGGCAGACTTTATCTTTCAGTATCAACCTCTGCTATCACATCATCTTGAGAAAAGCAAGCAGCATCCCGTCATCCTTACCTCTTCCTCTGCTTGCTCATTGCCTTCTGATGGTCCCGGTTGTTCCTCGTCTTGCTGCTCTTCAGCCTCTGGGACTGTCTCTAGGTTGGGGGCCCCCGGGAGGTTACTGCGTTCCTTGGTTATGGCTGCCTTATCCTCTTCCACTGGAGCTTCTGGTGGGGGCTCCTCAGCCTGATATGATGAACGAAAAAAGACCGACTGGTGATAAGCTGGGAGTCAGAATCAAAGTAACACAGCAGTCATCAAACTGATAGCGATAAGAAAGTAACAGTGATGTATGAGGACAAATAGCCTTTGGTCTGTTTGAGAAGCAGCCCCTCTATGAATGCAGGGGGACTAAAGAATCTTATCTTCTTGGCTGCGGCTTCTTCAGATGGGAGTCAACTTATCATCCAATTCAATCCTCAACTGATTAGGCCAACTACCAAAAAAATACCGTGGTTGTGCTTCTTGTTACATGGCATCTGAAAATAGTGTAGGTAAAAAATAAAAAAATCCTCCCTATAGGTAGGATTTTTTTTTTCTTTGGCCGAGTCACTTGAGCTAACATTAACACGATTTACATGACGTATAGGCTTGGTTGATTTAAATTGCTTTGCCAAAAAAAAATGTTAGGGCCGAGCCATCAAAATAGGGTTGGCTGGGAAACCGGAAGCACAAGTATCTTTTTTTTTTCTGCCTTACCCAAACAAAAATACATCAATGCAAAGACAAATTGTACCGTCTCAGTTTTCCATGACCTACTTATGAAGTAGCTCTTTGCTCTTTTCAGAGATACACATCATCTCAAAAGAGACGTTTTACATGGTGTCACCGCAAACCTTCCTCTTTGTACTTCCACTGTGCAAACCTTCAAATCTGATCTGGCTCAAGATCGATCGCAGACTCTCACCTTCTTGGCAGCGGCTTCTTCGGCGGCCAGTTTCTCAGCTTCTTGTCTAATCTTCTCTTGTCGCTCTTTCTCTCTCCTTGCCTCCTCTCTCTCCAGGACAAGTTGCTTGGCTTGCGCTTTTTCCTGCAAGGAATAAACAAAGCCAACGTCAATTTAGTGTTAACTCATATCTGCCGAGTTACGGGATTTCCCATAAGATGCAGAAGAGCTACAAACGCCGAACTAACACTCTGATTACTGAGTACTGTCTTACCTCAGCTGCACAGTATTCATTCTCTTTAAATTTGTAGAGCCACTGTGCTATGTATTCAATGGGATCCATCGGTCTCTTCTCAGCAACCTCGGCCAGGGCGCTGGTCAGGCAAGTGCCAAGATTTATCTTGAGGTATTCCGTATCCATGCTGATGTTGATTCGCTGGTTCTGATACTGTGTTAGACTTGAATCCTGCAATGTAAGGAATTTAATGAAATAGTAACAGTAATGTTTTCATCATTGATTTATCAAAACTTATTACTCCATTACCATGTTGGTGTTTTGCTCTTGTCAATTGTTACCGTTAGTTTTTACAATGTAGTACTATTAGAACTAGTACTTCTACTACAAAGAACTAGTAAAAGTAGTACTAGTACTAGTACAATAGTAGTAGTAGTACCAAGGAGGTATTAGGCGAGCTCCTTGGTAGTACTTATGTACTTAGCACATGTATGTAACTTTAGGTGATATACAAAAATGTTGCAAACTACAATGGTCACATGTAACTTTGTAACTTATGTAAGTAAAATATGAGAACGCACTTAGTCTAGTAAAAACTACACTGTAAAAGAATAGTAAAAAACCTAAATAGTAGTAGAACTACTAGTACTAGTACTTAGTAGTAGTAGTACTACTACTAGTACTAGTAGTACTAGTACTAGTACTAGTACTAGTACTAGTAGTAGTAGTAGTACTACTAGTACTAGTACTAGTGCTACGTACTAGTACTACGTACTAGTACTACGTACTACTAGTACTACTACTACTAGTACTGTACTGTAGTACTTGTACTACTACTTCTACTAGTACTAGTTAGTAATAATAGTAATACTATTACTTTATTACTAAGTAATACTGTCTATAGACTAGTGCGAGTGTCAACAACAACTGCTCAATACAGACAATAGCAAATTTTTTTGACAACTGGAAAATGGTCAGTACGTGGCTGTGTACAACTCGTACAACAACTACCAGACTACAGTACAAGTAAAGGAAAAATATAATAGGCCTACTTAGTCATCCACCAACACAGCAACAGGATGACACTTGACTAGTCAGTCTAGTGACCCACTCACACTCACTGACTCAGTGACACTGTGACTGAGTGTGACGCCAATCGATTTAGTATCGAAATCGTTCTTGTCGTTCGGGCTGCCTTAGAACCACTGTGACAGCCTGAAAGTACTTTAAATCTATGAAAAAGAACTACATTAACTTACCTCTTTCGGCAAATGTTGATAATAATGACTAATGACAACGTTTAAACACGCAGAATTCGTGTTGTTATTTATGATACGCACATGCGTTTACCGTCTGCCAAACTTATTTCAATCAATAGTTGGTGCTGTTGCCAAAGTGACGTGCCAGAGTACATTCTATATAATATTGGCGATTTAATTAACGATAAATATTTTTTTAATGTAAATATTATCCCTTAAAAAATTGTTAAGATCATAATTTTTTTTATTTGTTAGTAATATATTTCTTTTAATGTAATAATAAAATATCTAATCAAAAATATCTTTTAAATTATCGAACGAGGATATAATTTATTGCCAGAAGAGGGCGCTTGCTAATAATAGAATAATAGACTCGTTTCCAGTCTAGCTATGAGTCTCAGGTTTTTTTGCCAGGGCGGGGGGTGGGGGTGTTAATACTCCTCAATAGCACTTTAACGGGTTGGTTTTGAAGGTGTTACAAAAACATGATTTTTGCTATTTTTTATCGCTCGCGACTTCTTCCTAAGCCTTCTTTTATAGGCCAAGAGGGCGAAACAATAACAGCATACATTTTGGGGGGAATATTTATAAAAAAAAAAAAAAAATTATTCATCGAAATCGATGAGGGCCTGACGTTTCGATCATAGCAGGAACTTTCTAAGGCGTTCTTCTTTTGAGAAAGGTCCTGCAAGGATCGAAACGTTGGCACCTCTAAAATGTGTAATTTTATTTATTTTATTTTTCACAAGAAAGTAATCATAATTTGTTATGCAAAAAATTTGCAAACTGCTTACTGACTAAAAATGACCAAAATGCAAATAATTCAATAAATAACCCCGGCATTTCGTTTCTAACGGCACCTTTCCTTAAATTTAAAGACAGAGAGGTTTGAGAAAATAAGGTCCTGCTAGGATGGAAATGTCTGGCCCTTCGAAAGAATATAATAATATTTTATCATTTGGGGAATGTAGTTTTTTGATAAAGAATACCTCGACTTGATAAATACGTCATTAATCATAATTATTTTTGTACTGAAACAAAGGACTGACAATTAGCGTCCTCCTTTCGCCAATGCCTATGGTTCACTGAATAGAGGTAATTTCGGATCTAATTACAAGGCCACAGTTGATACAGGGAGGATAGGGCATGACAGCAGTCGTTTGACCCTAGTTGTCTTGTAATAGTTATGAATATTTAATATCGGTCGAGACAGGCTGCCTGAAAATTAGGCACGGCAGAAATAATATCGCAATACAATGAAGAGAATGAACTGGGGCGAGTTACCAAGGTAACATGGTGACCGACAATAGACAGAAAAAACATGGTGTCTAATTAAACGTGAGGTAGATAGGCCATAATAATAATGAGTCTTGATTTTACCATTCAGTGTTTGTGGGCGCACTATAGTTCAGTGTGTCCTCAGTAGGCGTACCCTATCGTTAATTCTGGAATTATTTGGAAATTATTTGTGGGCGCATTAGCTCAGTGTGTCCTCATAACAGTAGGCCTGCCCTATTGTTAATTCTGGAATTATTTGGAAATTATTTGTGGGCGCACTAGTTTAGTGTGTCTTCAGTAGGCCTATAATTATACCCTGTCGTTAATTCTGGAATTATTGGAAAATTTCAACTTCAAAACAGTTCGGGAGATTATCCACGGATACAGTACCCTTCTTCGAAGATGCATTTTCTCCTGATGTCAGTTGTTGCCATCTATTTCGGTAAGTTCGTAACACTGCTCTCTTGAATTTTCTCATCACGAATAATGTTTTTGTTTCGTTTTATGTATGTCTTGGGTGCACGGTAGCTTTAAAGCTCCTATACAACATCGGTAAAGGTCAAAAGATTGCCACAGTTAAAAAATAAAACATTCCAAAAAAGCAATGCTGCGAAGGTTTTAGCTCAAATGGTGATCTGAGAAAGTAGAACAATAATTGAGAAAATCATCACGGTTTACGCACCGTTCTGTTGTGTAATAGTTTATTACTCGCTATAGTAATAATTACTATTTGTCGATGTTGGAGTCAAGATTTCTCGAGAAGTACAGCATCCTACACCGTAAGATTTCAACATGACGATTCTATCATGGCCATCTACTATATGTGTAAAGGAAATCGATGTTTTTAGATCTTCCGAATGTTGTATTGGGCCTAGCAGGTGTGCTATTTCATGCATAATTATGTTGGATCAGACCACGTATGCATGTTATTGTTTGACCTCGACCAATGTTGTGTTATCCCTCTGAAAAAAACCCTTATTTTATATTTAATCCAGGAGATTGGGCAGGCGGGGTAACCAAATTGAGCAAGAGATAGGAAAACAGTAATCTTCCGAAACAAAATGGCCTCGTTGTTGTAACCATTTCCTGGGAGAGACTATCATTAAATTTTGGCGTAAACCCTAAAAACTTCCCTGATGGTCACCGTTCCTATCTTATCCAGCTTGCGCCGCTCAGTGTGAGCTGCGGACTCGTTATTTTGGGCCCG